>JARYGA010047717.1:0-29147 GCA_030545235.1 Helianthus tuberosus | reverse complement strand
GTTCCATTAATACTCAATAGATCATGGAGGATCACGTATTTCCGTCTCTTGAGGAAATTGATCAAGGTATAAGGTTTATGATGTTATGCTTAAGTATTACTGTGATATGTTTTCTAAGTAACCCTAAAAAGGCAGCTCATGGGTCACTTGGTGTAGTTTCCCTGCAGTCTGCTTTTCATAAGGTTGTTTATTGCTGTTGTTTTTTGTTCGGTTCCAGTAAGGTTGTTTTGTTATGTCTTTCTTTGTAATTGTTAAACCAGCTTCCCGCTGCTCCTTTATCTAATAATCATATATGATGTACACTTTATAAATTTGCATACTCAAAGTTCAAGACAGGTACATATAGATAAATCAAACTAATGTACATAAAACAATACTAACAAAATCAGGTTGCATAAAAAAATTCCCACTCAAATGGTTATGTTGTTGATTTCCACTCCATGATTGCCGAAAGAAGCATGTAATTAGGCGTTAGGCTCCTACTAATTAGTCATCGTTGAGCTATCACTTTCCTCAGCATCCACACAAGGATCAACCATAACATCCTATATCAAACAATCATTATATTATCAGAGACTAGTGCTGTTTCCACCGCATGGGTCACCGCAATTGCTGGTCTTGCAGTCAGCAGCTGCAAAATCACCATACCAAGGGCGGATACATCGGATTTTGGAGAAACTAATCCTGTTCGTTGATATTTTGGATCGATGTAACAAAGGGTTCCCGCTGGACTCGTGTCATTGTAAATGGTGGATGTGGAAGAGAAGTCTGATTGAAGCATTGTTGAGAGGCCAACGTCCCCGATTTTGCTCTGGATATTTTTATCAAGCAGTATATTTGCTGCATTTAGGTCACCATGAACGATTGAGGTTTCGCGTTATGAAGTTTAGAGTTGATGCTACTTCCCATGCTGGTGTGTTGTTTTTGCGAATAATCTTTCTTCCAAACTCCCGTTTCCCCATGTACCCGTAGACCAAACAGCCATGATCCACACGTAGACCGATTAGAATCAGCGGATGAGGATGCCGGATTCTACTCAATACTTCAAGCTGCAAAATCAAACTGCCGAAACCGAAGAAAGTCAACCGGTTTGAAGTACGTAAGGTCCGGTTCACGGTATAGTTCTAACGATTTGCTAGTTAACGGTTCGGTTTATCGTTTGAAAGTTGAAACCGGCTGTCTAAGCTGAACAGACCATTTTGCATTTATTATTTATACTTTTTATTTTAGGAACATAAAGTTATCTATCAATATCATACTCATCAACAATCTTATCATTTGTTTAAAGAATTTAATACAAAATTCTGCTCTTTTAAAAATTTAATTTTTTTTTCAGAAAACCGAACAGCAAAACCGTGAAAACCGCCCAGTTCACCTAAACTGTATGTATTCAGAGACACCCGTTTTGAGACGTGGTTATATTTCATCTAAATTTCTAGTCAGAAACAAGAAATTTGTTAAAATTTAGGCAATCAAGCGACAGATCTATCAATATATTATAAAATATCAAAAAAAAAAAAAAAGAGAGAGAAATATTTACAACGACTGTGTGGAGTAATTCCTGCTCGATTGCAGAATCATCATCACTACTGTGACTGTACAAAATGAAAATCACAAACAAATACAGAGCTACTACAAACACTCAAATTGGAAGTAGCAAACGTACCTTTTAGGCAAGACAAGAGTTCGTCTCCTCTGAACCGGTGATTTGGTGATGAATCTTGGCTGTAAAATTGAATAATATTATAAGATAGAATGCGATACAGATCTGATATTAAAATACTGAATGATGAAAGAATGTGAGAAATTAGTCGACGGAGATCTGTAAACGGCGTCTGAGAAAAGCTAGGGTTTGAGTTGAAGATGAAAAAGAAAAGAAAAGTAAATAAAGTTCATGAAGAAGAGGGATTCGAACCTGAGCATGTTTGAGAAGAAAAACATTGTGGTTATTTTTACCCTCTCAAGTCAAAAGTTACTTTTTGTGCTTTTTGTGATAGTCTATTTTGACCCTCTCAAGTTAAAAGTTTCTTTTTGTAGGTCCCTCGGAGGTTGAGGTCAAACCTATTCCTTGTTATATCTAACACACTAGCAAGTGCGGAATCCAAGCTAGCATGCAAACCGAGATAGAACACGACAATGATAAACACACAAGACTCAACGATTAACACCTCTTGTATTAATACGTATGAAAGGTCTGTTACAAGCACAAGGTTTACAAATCTATTCTGCAAACTCTCTCAGTGTGTGTGTGTTCCCTGTCTCACTTTTGTCTATCTCTCTAATGTCTGTCTCTTAAATGAAGTGAACACAACACATGGGTATTTATACCCAACACAGATCGTCTGGTCGAAGGATCAGACAGACTGATCGAAAGATCATCTGTCGATCTGAAACCTACCGAAGGATCACATATACACCTCGAAGGATGATATCCTTCGTGGTTCATCCATCGAAGGTTTATCTTTCGAGCTCATCGAAGGATCTAAACAATCCTTCGATGACACATCCTTCGACACAGACATATTACAACAATTGCCTAACTGTTTGGCCAAGTCAAACCAGGAGGATGGTTGACTTGGTCAAACTTACAAGACTAACAAAGACATCGTTCGGTATCATGACAAAATACAGACAAAGTACAGACACAAGTGCACCAACAAACTCCCCCTTGGCTGTAGCTTTGTCTCGATCTTAATTCTTGTAGGTCCCTCGTGTCTTCAAGTCTTTGACGTCCTTTCAAGTCTTCGATGTCGGAGGATCTTTAAAGTCTTCACGTCTTGAAAGCAGAAAGTGTACCAACAAACTCCCCGTTTCATGTAGGAAGTGTGTTGACAAACTCCCCCTTAACATAAGCTCCCCCTTGAGTTATGTTCGTGAAAGTCTTGATCTTTACAACTTGAGATCCTTGTGGTGTTGATGATGGTCAGCGACAACTCGATCATCTTTATCTTTTGAGTGCCTTCACGTAGTGTCTTCATTCCGAAGCTTGTCATCGACCATGTTCTCCTTGCCTTTAGAATCTGCACATGCAAGAAATCTAAACGCGTAATGAGAACAACTGCTTGGAATATAGTAAACATAAACAAACGACACACGTGTGACCATTGTTTAGTCAAACACCGTCCGACAGTTTGAAAGTTTTAACACATTGTCAACTTTAATTCTTAACTTTCAACACTTTGCAAATTTCGATCGTTTATGAAGATTTAGTCATTTTCGGTTTTCGTTCAGGTTTCAGGTAACGAAGACTCGAGCTCCAACATCGTACGATCGAAAATAAAATAGAAATAAAATCTTTTTGGCTTTTATAAAGTTTATATTAAAACACACCTAAAATCTTTTTGGTATTTTTGAATATTTTGAAATTTAAGGACTGAAAGCAGTAAATAAATATATACAAAGATGCAGAAACTGAAAGCATTAAATAAATATTTACAGACATTCTTTTTGCGAGTTTCGAGGGTAAGAGAATCATATCAGTGTACGGTCATGCCAAAACGCTCTTGTTGTTCAGTTAATTAACATTAAGATAAGCATCCTATAACAATTATCGGTATTGTTGTCCACATAAGCTCAACTTATCAGATGTAATCATGGCGAGGGGATACGTTAAGGTATGATTTATACTTACCGACCGGTGTTCATCCACATCACGACACATTCCCGTATCAAGGTATGCACGAGGGTTCATCTTACCGGTGAGTATACCGATTATCATCTGTTTGACCGTATATGATGTGAGATTCTCACTTATTAGATTTGAAAACAAGCCCTATGTGATAGAATCACTTATTTATGAGGAACTTGATTTTCGATGCATGAGGGCACAGGAGCAAGTCCGTGAACAGGTCAGTACTTTCGTACAGCAAAGAGACGAACTTGACTCCCGCAAAGAATTTGTGATATTTTATCACTTATTTGTATGGACATGTGATTGTTGATCACTTATTGAGGTCGAATGCAATATGTACACGCATGTATAGTATCATGGAAGATCTAGACTTGCGTCCCCGTTATTTTTCGGAAAAAGATACAACCATGATACCCAGATGATAAGCAGCATAAAGACCGAATATCTCAGAACCTCGGCAATCTCTCAAACGAAATTTCGGTACCAAGACCATATTCCAATGAATGGTTCCCACCCAGTCTTCAGTCGATTTAAGTTTATATCACCCTGCACACTTTAAAATGATTGTGAGCCTACCGATACATCTTATATAGAGCTGCTTATCGTTTTTCATTTTGCATTTCAGTTTAAAGAGGTTTGAATAGACCACTGATGTACTATCATTTTCTCTTTTGCTCGCCAGGAAACTCATTTTTGTTTTTCTATTGTTTTTGTGTTTTTGAAATTTTTCAATGTTTTTGGATTTTCAAATTTTGAATTTACTCCCCCTAAAATCAACAAACTAAGACAAATTTAAAACACAAAGGTATTTACAAAAATGATTTTCCGATGTTGGTTTTACTCTTGCTTGACCTTAATGCCGTTTACCAATAATAAATAGTCAAATCTTGATTTGTCAAACGCTTTGGTAAAAAGGTCGGCACGTTGGTCATCGGTGTGGACGTAAGCAACATCGATTAGCCTTTTCTCAAAGCAATCACGTATGAAGTGATACTTAATTTCGATGTGCTTAGTCTTTGAATGCTGCACAGGATTTCTAGTGATCTGTAAGGCAGTAGAATTATCAACGTAAATAGGAGTAGTTAGGAATTCAAAACCGTAGTCGCGCATTTGTTGTTGGATCCACAGGACTTGGGAGCAACAACTTGAGGCAGCAATGTATTCAGCTTCGCATGTTGATGTAGCGACACAAGTCTGCTTCTTGCACTGCCATGTGACTAGGCGATTTCCCAAAAACTGACATCCAGCCGTTGTGGATTTGCCGTCGATTTTGCATCCGCCAAAATCAGAATCACTGAATGCGATCAAGTCAAAGTTATTATCCCTAGGGTACCATAGACCGGTGTCAGGGTAACCCTTCAAATAACGAAAAATCCTTTTTACAGCTGCAAGATGTGAGGCCTTCGGGTTGACTTGATATCTGGCAAGCAGGCACGTTGGGTACATTATATCTGGTCTTGATGCTGTGTGGTACATAAGAGATCCGATCATCGCGCGGTAGAGTGAGGGGCAAACAGCTTCACCCTTCAAGTCTGGATTAATTCCATGATTTTGCGGCAATGGGGTACCGATGGGCGTTGTATCAGACATCTGGAACCGGCTCATGATGTCACCAACATATTTAGTCTGATGGATGAATATCCCAGACTCAGTTTGTTGCACTTGTAGGCCCAAAAAGAAGGTCATTTCCCCCATAGCACTCATCTCGAATTTATCCTGCATAATGCGCTCGAAATTCCTACACAAAACATCATTAGTAGAACCAAAAATAATATCATCAACGTATACCTGAACCAGTAGAAGATCTCCATCTTGTTCTTTGATGAAAAGAGTACAATCGATAAGACCTCTGCGAAATCCATTCTCCAGCAGATAATTAGATAAGGTTGCATACCAAGCTCGCGGTGCTTGATGTAGACCATAGAGAGCTTTGTTGAGCAACCAAACCCGATCGGGATGGATAGGATCTTCAAAACCTGGAGGCTGTTCGACGTACACCTCTTCTTCCACCACACCATGTAAGAATGCACTTTTCACGTCCATCTGGTATACCTTGAAACCTTTGAATGAGGCATAAGCCAGAAAGATCCGAATTGCTTCTAGACGTGCAACAAGTGCATACACTTCGTTGTAGTCGATCCCTTCTATCTGACGAAAACCTTGAACGACTAGCCTTGCTTTGTTTCGAATAACGACTCCACGGTCCTCCTTTTTGCATTTAAACACCCAACGGGTACCAATCTTCTTGTAACCAGCAGGTTTCTCTACGAGTTTCCAGACACCAAGCTTCTGGAATTGTTGCAGCTCTTCCTGCATTGCTTCAACCCAAGAGTTATCTTTCAAAGCTTCTTTCCAAGTTCTTGGCTCTTCCTGTGAGACATAACAAGCCTGCATTGTTGTTATTTCGCAACATGTTTCTTGTTTGAACGCCACTTTGTACATTTCCAATGATGTTTTGTTGAGGATGGGTATTGTGAATCCTAGTTTCTGGATTATCTGGTACAGGAACATTAATACCCAGGTTGTTGAGATTGAGATCAACAACCAATTCAATACCCGGAATTGACGAAGAGGATGATGCAGTAGCTTCAGCTGTTCTAGGGACGTCCACTGGGGGTGTACCCTCTGAAGTACCATGTACTGCTGTTATTGGAGCTTCTTGATCTGCATCGAGAAATTCATCATCCTCTGAAGATTCGTTCAATTCGGTAGCATCGTGAAAATCCTCATTGTCGAGAGCATTATTGTTCACTGAAGATGGTTCTTGATTGACAATAATGGGATGAACCAACGGTGAATCTGTTGCATTGTCACTCTCGAAAAACATCCTTGCAGCAGCATTTTCTTCAACTGCTTCAACATTGATCGAATTGAAAAATTCATCGTACTCAAACATCCAAGGCTGACCAGGATTTCTAACTGGTAAAGTGTGCCTTTGTACTCTGACTTCAGACCATTCCTCGACCCTTTTAGTCTCTAGATTCCAGACTCTTAAGTTCGGGGTGGAATACCCAAGAAAGTATACATCAATTGCTCTTGCCCCAAACTTTCCATTAGGATCGATTATTGTACATGGAGCTCCAAACGGTTCAAGATATGACAAATCTGGTTTCCGTTTGTTAAGAAGCTCAAAGCAGGTCTTGTTGTGCCTTTTGACTGTAAGGACTCGGTTCAACGTGTAACAAGCAGAGGACACAGCTTCAGTCCAGAATGGAATGGGCAACTGCGATTCTACCAACATTGTCCTAGCAGTCTCGATCAATGTGCGGTTCTTACGTTCAGCGACGCCATTCTGTTGAGGAGTATAAGCTGCACTAAATTCGTGAAGAATACCTTTTGAAGTACAAAACTCCGCCATGGCATGATTTTTGAATTCAGTACCATTGTCGCTACGTATCCGCCTAACTTTCAAGTTATACAAATTCTCAATCTGAATGATCAAGTTTTTGATAATACCGAAGGTTTCGCTCTTGTGTGCCATGAACGCCACCCAAGAAAATCTTGAATAATCATCAGTTATCACGAGGCAATATTGATCATTCCTAATACTTTTGTGCTTGACAGGACCGAATAAATCCATGTGCAAACGTTCAAGAGGAACAGCCACCGTGTTGATTTTCTTTGTAGGGTGTCGCTTCTTCGTTTGTTTTCCTTTTTGACACGAAACACAGACGTCTTGAAGATGGAAATTTTTAAGAGGAACACCATTCACCAATTCATTTGATACCAAATGATTCATTTTGCGTAAGTGAATGTGACCCATTCGTCTGTGCCAAGAGATTGAGTCTTTTTCTGTGGCTTTGGAAACGAAACAGGTTGCTTGTGCAGACGTTGTGATAGCTTGGCTCATATCAAGGACATACAAATCATTTATCCTTGGAGCAGATAAGAGAATCCATTCTTTCGGAATTTTGAAGCCGGGTTTCAGCACATAACATCCATTTGCATCAAAGTGTACTGAGAACTGCTTATCACAAATTTGAGAAACACTAAGAAGATTGTGATCAAGTTGTTGTACGAAGTTGATCTTATCAAAGCTAACAACCCCGTTGGAAATCATTCCTTCACCCGTAATATATCCGCCTTTATCTCCAGCAAAAGCAACATAACCTCCTCTAATAGATTTAACGTCGTAGAGAAGCTTCATTTCGCCTGTCATGTGCCTGGATGCCCCACTATCAACAATCCAATGACTACTGATAGTTCCTCCTGGAACACCCTGCACATGAACTCAATTGATTAGTTGGAGATGGGGACCCAAGCCATTGTGGTCTTGGGTCTTCCATTTTCATCAACAACAATAACTTCTATTCTTTGATGATTTGAAAACTGTGATGGTCCCCCTGATTCAATAACAGATTTTGGTTTCCAGGTCTGTTGAGTTTTACCAGTTTGATTGTTTGAAAATTTAACTTCATGATTGTTTGAAGTTTTTGAAAACTTTGAATTTTCTGGTTTAACTGAAACAGATGGTTTGTGAACCACATCAGTTCTAAGTGTTTTCTCAATCACTTTGACTTGTTGGCGTTTCTGTTTCTTTTCCCTTTCTCTTACAAGTCGGGGATCTTGTTTTACAAAAACAGATCGCTTTTGGTGATTGCGTTCACGGGGATCATCATCCTTTGCTTTCAACTTATGAAGATACGGACAACTTCTGACAATGTGCCCAATTGTACCACATTCAAAACATGATCTTCGTTCAACAAACCCCGAAGTATCATGTGATCGTCTTGCCGAAAATGATGAACTTTGTGACCCCGTGGTACTAGGTTTTGAACTATTTGGTTCATTCCTTTTCATCACTGTTGCTTTCTTGACAAAATCTAAGTTAGATTGATTTTCAAACTTTTCAATTTTGTCCGTTCCCTTTGATTTCACAAAGTTCACATTCTTGTTCTTTTTCTGATTCGGCTTCCTTTGACTTTGAGTCGGTGTTTTACCCTTTGGTTTGGTATGATTTTGCTGCCTTTTCTCTGTTGGTAATTTCTGATTGCCAAATTATTTTCTAACTTCAGCCTTTGGGATAGGAGGGCATTGTGTTACTGTAACACGTGATCCTGTCTTTCCCAAAAACTTACTTGTTGAATTTTCAAAAACTTTACTGATTAAAGATTGATTTACATTCTTAATCGGAAAATCTTTGTCAGAATAAATTTTATCATCACCAACAAGAGTGTACAGCAAATCCACACTCTCCGACTCTTTTGCAGACGAGGACTCGATTGCAACAGTCTTAGCGGGTTTTGCAGGAGGATCACAGAGAATATGATTCTCGAGAGGTATGTCCTCTTCCTTGATCACCGCATCAGACTTTGCTGAATCAGTATCATCAGATTCATCATCAGAAGAATCAGCATCCTCAATCACAACTGGAGGATCCTGATTCTGTTCAGCAGTTACAAAAGTATCTGCTGACGCATCTGAATCTGATGATACTTCTTTCTTGTATCCGAGTCCTGTTGCAAATTCATTAACATCTAGAGGAACAGATGGTTCAAAGAAAGTTCTATCCTCCTCGTCAGGCATGGCATCATAATTGTGTCTCACAGGCGGTGGACATTTCTTGTAGCCTATGCATGTGACATCCCGTTTCTCTTTCTGTACATCAATGATGTGATCCAACACATAGCTAGAGCTCAAATAACTGTCTAGCTTAAGTTGGATCGCCTCACTTTCAGTTTTCACACAAGCCATTTCCTTTTGCATTACTTCCAGACGAGTTATATACAAATTAATGTCAGTTTGTTTTCTGGAAACCATTTTAGTTAACTCGGTTTTATCTTTCTTTAACTTTTCAATTACCGACTTAAACTCCTTTTCATGGTTTTCATAAAACATGTTGGCTTCTGTGCACTTGGAAAGATCAACGGTCAACTTCTGGTTGTGAATGAATGTCACATCATATTTCTCTTGCAAAGCCTCATGTTTGCTTTGCAATTCACACCACTTATCATTCAACGAAACATGTTTGTCTTGCAAGTCAAACAAACTAGCTTGTAAAGCATCATGTTTGCCTTGCAACTCAGACA
Source organism: Helianthus tuberosus (assembly GCA_030545235.1). Lineage (NCBI taxonomy): Eukaryota > Viridiplantae > Streptophyta > Magnoliopsida > Asterales > Asteraceae > Helianthus > Helianthus tuberosus. The sequence goes on along the minus strand of JARYGA010047717.1, from coordinate 19,487 downwards.
TGTTTGCATCCAAATCAGCACATCTAACATGCAATCTATCACAATTATCACAAATAGCAACAGTGGGTTCATCGACACATACCTGACTTGATGAACTGTCGACATTAGCCATAAAGGCTGAATGGAGAGAAGACGAAGAATAAGCAGCCTGATCCACCAATATAGATCTCCTATGAGTTCCTGCTGCATTGTCTCCCAATAGCTCATCAACCTCCGCATCGACTGACACACTTGACGTGTCATCCACATGATCATTGCCTGAAGTTGAGGATTCTTCATCTGAGCTTCCACTGTAACCGGAGCTGTCTTCATCCTCAGAGGATTCACCACCATTGGTGGAAGATTCTCCACCACTGGCGTGTTTAAGATCCTTGACAATCTCAGCAAAACACGCTGTTCCATCCGGAGCATCATTTCCCAACTGGATTGACCAATCACAACCTTCATCTACTTGAACCACAAGTGCCTGGTTGGCATTAGATGGTCCTGCTTGACTCTGGTTGTTGACAGGCACCAATGTGCGCTCATTGTTCCTTACTTGGTTCTGATTTGCCCTGTTGCCTTGACCTCTGAAGGGATTTTGGTTTCCATGTTGAGATGGCCTCGTACATTCACGTTTGAAATGACCACGTTCACCACAATTGAAACACTTGACAGCCTGCTTATCAAACCCATACTTGGTGTCTTTCTTGCTTTCCAAGCTGGTTCTGCCAGTTCTTTCCATGAAATCCTTTGCTCGCCTAACAGCACTGGCAAAGGCCCACTTGATGTCCATCATCTCCATCTCCTCTTTATCGATCTGCTGATAGTCTTCTTGTGTCAGATTAATGTTACCAATCTGACCTTCCACTAATCCACAGTATGCGCTCACCAAAGTGTTTAGCAGCTCCATGTGTTCCTTTGCTACTTCCACACTGACTTTAGAAAAGCTTGAGGTGTCGAGCCGTACTGTATTTGGCTTTGATTGTTGACCAGCAGATGATGTGCTTCCATAACACGCTTGCTGTTGAGGAGGAAGTGGATTCCCATACATGTCTGTTGGTCCGGTAGATTGAGGAGGAAGTGGATTCCCATACATGTCTGTTGGTCCGGTAGATTGAGGTAAAGGATTTCCGAACATATCAGTTGCTCTGATAGTTCGTTGGCTTTGCTGTTGTGGTGCTGGTTGAGGAACTGGATCAAGCGGATTTCCATACATGTCTGTTCGAGCAGGCTTGACCGGAACTTGGATAGTATTGCCATACATGTCAGTGGTAGACACAAACGCTGTTTGAATTGGAGCGTGTGAAGAAGGTTTTGGAGAAGTGCTACAAGTTCCATAATACATGTCAGGATTTTGTGGCACGGGAACTCTTTTTGCCTTGAGAGTTTCTTCCTGATTCTTGTTTTCCAGGAGTTGAACAAAGTCATTGAAGCTCGTTGTAGCTAAAGTACCATTGTACTTCATGATTTCCAAGAAAGTATTCCATTGAGGTGGCAGCGCATCTGCAAACTTTTTCACAATCTCTGCTGGAGTTGTAACAACTTCAAAATTTGCCAATTCAGTCAGCAAATGATTTTATCGACTTGTCAAATCTCCTAAAGATTCATTCTCCATACAAGTAAAGCCATCAAACTCTTTCTTTAGCATATCTTTTCTCAATTGACGTGTCACCTCATTCCCTACGCCCCTTGTCTTCAATGCGTCCCACAACCTCTTCGTTGTCTTGTAACTGACGAATTGATGATAAATATCTTTACTTAACGCCTGAGTAAGTATGGCATATGCCTTCTTTTCCAAATCATAGACCTTCTTCTGATCTTCCGTAAGATCTGCAAACGTAGCAGCAGATGATGCGGCAACCTCTATTGTTTGATCGAAATCTGTGATGAACCGCAACCACAATTCTGTATTTTGACCAAGTACGTATGTATGAAATCTGTCAATCCATCCTGGATATTCGTATAAGTGCATCAACTTTGGAGGCCGATTCAAACTTCCGGTTTCGCTCTCGCTTAAGAGAATGCTTTGAATACTTGGAGTTTGATTTGATACGAATGCCCATTGACCGGTAGAAATTGCATTAGCTTGAGAAGATACCGGTGCGGAAGATGACGGAGTACCAAAATACATATCTGTATTTACCGGAGTACCCCATCTTGGATTCATTTTTGATCAAAGATAATAATACCTGAAAGTCACAAACTTGTTAAACATAAACAAACTGGGATCGAAGGATCAACACTTGTTCGAAGGATCAACAGTGTTCGAAAGATCACTGTTGAGTTTCGAACAATGATTTCGAAAGACTCTCCAATCGAAGGATCCTTGTCTTTCGAAAAAGAACTGTAGACCGAAAGATGTATGCTTCGAAAAGATTCCTTGGATCGAATGATAAGTCACAGACTTCGAAGGATGTTCGAAGGATGATTATCTATCGAACCTCCTTTGATCGAAAGATGGTCTTTCGACTTCGAAGGATATCATTCGAACTGACTGACACAGTTGACAAAGAGTGTCAGGTTGGTGAAAAAGGTGACAAGTTGGTAGAAACTTTCGGCAGAAGGTATGTTCAGACCATACTTTCTGCCAAAACAGATTTGAATCAATAAAATATTATCACGAAAAACAAGGTTCTTATCCAGAAACCGGTCACCGGAGTAAGCCGGAGTTTTGGCCGGAAATCACCAAACTTCTTAAAAACAATTTTTTAGGTTACCCAAACCGTCCTTTAACACACCCGGTAAGTTTAGAACACGTTTTAACGTCTGAAAATGCGAGAAAACAGTAAAAACGGGTGCTAAACCAGTGAGTTTTTGTCCAAAAACACTCCAAAGTCTTGTATAAACTCGGTTTTTAACAAGGAAAAGAGCCACGGCTCTGATACCACTTGTAGGTCCCTCGGAGGTTGAGGTCAAACCTATTCCTTGTTATATCTAACACACTAGCAAGTGCGGAATCCAAGCTAGCATGCAAACCGAGATAGAACACGACAATGATAAACACACAAGACTCAACGATTAACACCTCTTGTATTAATACGTATGAAAGGTCTGTTACAAGCACAAGGTTTACAAATCTATTATGCAAATTCTCTCAGTGTGTGTGTGTTCCCTGTCTCACTTTTGTCTCTCTCTCTAATGTCTGTCTCTTAAATGAAGTGAACACAACACATGGGTATTTATACCCAACACAGATCGTCTGGTCGAAGGATCAGACAGACTGATCGAAAGATCATCTGTCGATCTGAAACCTACCGAAGGATCACATATACACCTCGAAGGATGATATCCTTCGTGGTTCATCCATCGAAGGTTTATCTTTCAAGCTCATCGAAGGATCTAAACAATCCTTCGATGACACATCCTTCGACACAGACATATTACAACAATTGCCTAACTGTTTGGCCAAGTCAAACCAGGAGGATGGTTGACTTGGTCAAACTTACAAGACTAACAAAGACATCGTTCGGTATCATGACAAAATACAGACAAAGTACAGACACAAGTGCACCAACACTTTTGTGATAGTCTATTTGGCAAATATATGGTAATTCATGTTTTGAATATCAGTTATTTCACTAATACAATATAATTGCAACTTTTGTCAGACTACAGGGTGTGAGTTGGGGTGACGAAATACATTAACGCTGGCTAGACCACACCTGGCTAGTGTTGGCCATGGTGTTGCCCCGCTGACGTGGGGATTCAGCCTAGCCCGGGGGGGGGGGGTGACATGGTTGGATTTGATTGGCTAGTATTTGATGACTGTTGGGCTAGCCGTTAGGCATAGCCGTTGGCCAACTGCTATTTAAAAAAAAAATCTTTTAATTATTTTCTATATAAACTAAACATTTCTTACTCGTTTTTACCATCTAAAAAATCAAAAACCACTATCAAACTCCAAAAAATATATAAAATGGATTCTTCAAGTTCAAGCGATTCGTATGATAAACTTGTTTGGTGATTCTCATCCGACGACACGGTGGAATTATTAGGGTTATTGGATTTTAATAATCCGAAGTTTCACTTGTTGGCCACTAATAATCCCAACTTCAAAAATTCCCTGTAATAATCCCAACTTGTAAGATTTTGGCCCTCAATAATCCTTTGCTAACTGGGTTAGTTTTTGTCATTTAAACATGTTCTACCATCGACACTGCTGATAATAATAATTCGGGTTATTGGATTTTAATAATCCGAAGTTTTACCCGTTGGCCACTAATAATCTCAACTTCAAAAATTCCCTGTAATAATCCTAACTTGTAAGATTTTGGCCCCCAATGATCCTTTGCTCATTGGGTTATAACCCAGTTAGTTTTTTGCTGAGGTGGCTGATGACATGGACACAACTTTGTTATATGTTGACTTGGTTGCTTATGTGGCACCATCACCACCTCCACTGCCACCACCATCTCCTCCAGCCACCACCATCATCTACCACCATTACCCACCACCATCACCTCCGACCACCTCCACCCACCACCATCACCCCCTCCACTTCCTCCACCACCACTGCCATCTCCACCAACACCGCCGTCATCTCCACCCACCACCATTGCCATTTCCACCACCACCTACCATCGCCATCTCAGATTCATCCCCACCTTCATCACCTGACCGACAACCACCCCCGTATCAGCGGTTCTCAAACTTGACCTAACCGTCACCGATGAAGGATCCAAAACCGTGGGAATAGGGTTAATTCCATAGTTGTTGTTGGAGCAGAGCTCGATATGGTAGAGCGGATGTCGATGTGGTGGAGCGGAAATATGGTTAATTCCATTGTTGTTGTTGCAGAGGTTCTGATTTCATTGCAGATTGAAGGATTGTGGGAATGGATGGTAGGTGGTGGTCGGAGGGGATTGAGATGGTTGTTGTGCGGTGGGAGCTGGGTGGTTGTGGTGGTAGTGAGGTAGTGGAGTGGTGGTGGTGGTGGTGGTGAAGATGGTGATTGTCTGTGTATGTATATATATAATTAAAAAAATATTTTTTTCATATCAATATCCACATAATGAATCAGCTTATTTTTTTACATATCAGCGTCCACGTCAGCATCCACGTCATCAAAAACTAGGGGAGGCAATTCTGACCCGAATGCATATAATTGGGTCACTTTGGGTCTTTTATTAATGTGTCGATCAGAAGAGTTTATCTCTAAAAGAAAGGCGGAAACAGACGTGTAGGGTTCAAATCAGCTAGATTCACGCTTAAAACTGTTGTATCATTGATTTGGAAGACATTTACAACCTGACAACACTTCGGCAGCACTTCGTTGCTCTGGCCGGAAAGTTACAAATGAAATGGACAAGTGAGGTATATATAGGAAGGACCCTTCCGTTTGAAATGAGGACCCTTCCGTTTGAAATGAGGACCCTTCCGTTTGAAAATGATACAAAACTTTTCAAACGGAACCCTTTCAAACTTTACATTCAAACTTTACATTCAAACGGAACCTATTTCAAACTTGCATCTTCAAACGGTTGACTTCAAATTCCATATTTCATGTGCTGATGTCACAGAGACTCGACGTAAGACGAAGACAACAGATGAATGCACCAACAGACTCCCCCTCAGATGTTGACGAGTCTTAAGTGTCGAGTCTTTGCATCTTCAGTCTTAATCAGTCTCTTCACTTTCTTCGCATATACCGGGATCTTCTCTTTGGTTCTAACCTCGTCAGACTCCCCCTCTCTTCATGATGAGATCGCTGTCTGGAATTAGCTATCACCTTGAGGTCAATCCCTGGCTTTATCTCTGATTAGCTCATTTCCTGCACACATTTTCTCAACACAACATAAGTTTTTACTTAAAACAATAAGAAAAACTTACTAGTAATAGTTACATCAAGTTCAAATTAATGATCTCGATTAACTAATCAAACTTTTCTTTTTACAAAACAAATTTCTTCTTTTAAACGCACACTCCCAAACCAGTTTATCATGTTCAGCACTTGAAATTTTGAAAATCAGCTCTTCAACATCAGTTGTCGAAAATCTTTTTGGATTTTTCAAAATTAACAAAGGAATGCATTAACGAAATATATACAAACAATATTTTTGTGAGTTTGTGTAAGAGGATCATATCAGTTTATGTGACCAATCACTAGCACCGTTAAGCTTTAAACATTTTCAGTTCTAAACGATTCACGTTGATTGACGATATTGTTTGTCCTCTTAAGCTCAATCTAAAAACTTTCGAAATGCTTACCGATACGATTAGGTACATTTAGATAGCACTAAGTTCTTATGGACCCCACGATCTCAGCATATCCCCTCATCATGCAATACACTGACTCAAATAATGCCTTTAAACTTTATCAACTGTGATTTGTGCGAAAACAAAGCAGAATGTTTAAACATTAACAATCAGGTCGATACTTCCGTATACGCAGAGAAAGTCCAATGTTTAAACAAAATAAGAAAATAAAAATAAGTTGAAGTTGTTTAGGCTTTAACCACCAGGTCGATACTCCCGTATACGCAGAGGTGATCCAAAGCTTAAACGAAACACCAAAGAAAATAAAGCAGAACGTTTAGGCAACAACATCCAGGTCGATACTCACGTATACGCAGAGGATGTCCGATGCTTAAACAAAATAAAGAAATAAAACAAGTTTAAATCTTTGCAAAATAAAATGCACAATCACAGCGACTTTTTAGCAAAGTTGTGAAAGTTCACAAACTTAACCATTTTTATGTCTTTCGACAATCAGCGATTACCGAGTAGGCACACAATCAAGAAGGACAAAACTAAGTACTATGCTTTCGACCATGTTTCCCACTAGAACTAGGCTTTTTCATTAAGGTTTGTATCGTTATCGCAAATCTACTAGTCTAGCTGAGCCTACCGTCACATCTTTAGTGAGACCGTTTATCACATTATAACTTTCCATTTCTTTAGCGTGCTGTGACAGTCCAACTGATCTACTATCATTTCCTCTTTATTACAACAAAACTCATTTTTCATTTTATCATGTTTTTGGCTTTTTCAAATTTTCTAATTTTTTTAAAATTTTTACTCCCCCTAAAATCAAAATATGTCTCAATTTTGATTTTCTGGGAAAATTTGAAAAAAAACTGTACAAGAAATGTGACAACATGATGAGAATCACTTCAATTCTCCATTCACTTGGCATGAACAATCAGAACTCCCCCTCACAACAAACTATTTTCCCATAGTGATTTCAAAACACTTAAGTTTGTTTTAATCAAAATGGTTTTTCCGGAAAATAAGTTTTGTGTGTCTTTTCACAAATTCGGGGCTTCACCCATCACTTTGTTCTTTTAACCACTTGTAAAGATTTAACATTTCCAAGATCAATCCACAAATATCACTTGTAGAAAATCAAGTACAATTTAATGTCCCTGATTTACCACTTGTAAGTCGAAATCACTTTTGTGAATTTCTCAAGAAATGTGCCGATTCATGTTCCACGCTTACCAACCTGGGAACTCCGGCAATTCAGGTTTTTCTATTTAAACAAATTCACCCAAGCCTGACTGTCCTTGGGTGATTTTGAATTCTTGTTCAACAATGGTGGAAAGTTTGCATCATCCATTGTTAGACCAGAATTCTCAACTTTTACCTCAATACAAGGCTCATCTGGCTTTACCACACCAGATTCATCGCCTGATCGTGGCTTGTCTGACTTTGATGAGCCAGATTCATCGCCTGAAGGTGGCTTGTCTGACTTCGACATGTCAGATTCATCGCCGACCTTTTTCTTCTTCTTCTTTTCCTCTTTTGTCCTCATATTTGTATCTGATGAATTCGTCTTGCTTGACTTTGTAGTCGAGAGAGGCGATTTATCAGAACTCTTATTTGATCCAACCGGTGAACCCGATGACAAAATCTTCTCGAGATACTCTCTCGCCTTCTTTCTCTTCTTCCTCAGTCTGTCTTTTTGCCCCTGTGAAAGCTTCACTTTCGTTTCTTGAACTTTAGGTTCTTGAACCTTCTGTTCTTTGGGCTTGACATTGACTGGTTTCTTTGCCGTCTTCTGAGAATTAACCCTCAATCTTTCATTTGATCTCCTTGGGCAATCTCTGGCAATGTGACCTCTGATATTGCAATTAAAGCATCTTCTCGTCTCATAACTCCAACCTTGGCAGTTAACAGCAATGTGTCCTCGAACACCACAAGTGTAACACACTCTGTTATCGTACCAATCACCACTATCACACCAAACACTCAGATCATAGCATTGTCTGGCTTTGTGATAATCCTTGCTCCTCTTGTTTGCTGGATTTGACTTTTGAGCACTGTGGTCCGACCTGCACCACTTATTACCAACAATTTTTGAGTTTTCAATTTTTACTTTTTGTAATTTTTCATTACGATTGGATGATCGATCTGATGAGCTTTTATTATCTTTTTGAACATTTTTCTCATTTTTAATTTTTTGTTTATGTTCCACTTTCTTCTTCAAAGGTTTTTGCTTAGAGCATTCTCCCTTTTCAGTCGATTTCAGAACAGTTTCTTGAAACTTTTCTTTTAACTTCAAAAACAATTTTTGTTTTTCAAATTTTTCATTTTTATCATCAGATTTCTCATCACAATCTTCAACTTTGACATTGTCAAAGTTTGTGACATTGTCACTTATTGAATAATATCAATTTTGTCATCACTTGTCGGTTAAGTGGTAAGTTCGGTCCAATCAAGTGATAGGATTTATTTGTGACATGTGAATTTGTCGGGAAAATGTGTTGATCATAAAAGGTTGCATGTGATCTTGGTTTAAACAAATTGAATTGAATATCAAAGTAGTGCAAATTCTAATTGTCGGTATGCATTTGTGTCAGCTGATCACATGTGTTTCATTGTTTTCGAGTTGTTAAGTATTTGAGGTCCAATCAACTTTAGTTTGATAATAGAGATGTTAACCACGAGATTAAATAGGCGGCCCATGTGAAGACACTAATTTTTTTTTTCATTTAAGTGTTACTCGGCCCAATCTCTTTTTACACATTATTTTGTAGCCCAATAAACATTTTAGTTCTTCATGTTTGCACAGTGTGAATTTGATAAGTTTGTTTGAGTATTACCCAGGCTGTATGTATCAAGGTCGCATGAGTTTTCAGGTCATTTGGAGTTTTTGTCGATTCACACAAATTGATCAGTACGTTTGATCAGTCAGGTCGTTTAGTGTGTTTAAGTCAGTTGAAAAGGTTCAGTTCGTACGGTTCGGAGTTCAAAAGTTTCAAGGGTCAGGTCAATCGAATTCGATCCGGGTCATTCAGTCTGCACAGTTGGTCAATATTCAGTCTGCACAGAAAATCGCCAGTCTGAGTAATAGTCTTATTCAGTTAATTGACAAACGATTAAACTGATTGTTTTTGTTTGTTTGTTTGTCAGGTAATCATCAGGTACTTGTCAAGAGATTCAATTTGCTATCGAAACATGGATTCTGAATTCTACAACGCTTTCGCAACATCTCCAACTACTCCAGCTACAATTGCTCAAAACATGAATGCAGAAAATGAAACCGGAACAATGCAAAAACCCCCGAAACTTATGGGAATTGAAGATTATCACGAATGGAAGAAACGGTTTGAGAATTGGGTTCAGGCGAATCATCTAAAAGCTTGGGAGAGCATCGAAACTGAGTATGAGAGGCCAAAGAATACATTGGGAGCTGATAAAATCATTTCTGAATTTACTGAACAAGAGAGGGAAAGTTATAAAGGAGAGAAAATGATGATCAATTTGTTACAACAAGCGGTAAAAGAAGATATATTTGTGTTGCTTCAACATGATGAAAATTCTTATTCTATATGGGAAGCTCTTCAAAAGAAGTTTGAGGGAAGCACTGAAATGTTACAAAGTAAAGTAGCTTTGTTGAAAAAAGAGTTTGAATTGTTTACGTGCATGCCTGGTGAAACAACAAAGAGTCTTATTGAAAGATATTGTCATCTTGTACGCACCATGTCACAATTGAAGATTACAAAAACTCCAGCAGAATGGGTTGAAAAGCTTGCTGACGCGTTACCGCAAAAAGAATGGAGTACATATCTGATGATATTAAAGAATTCCGGACAGTTTAAAAAGTTATCGATTGCACAGTTTATAGAAAAGCTGGAGGCACAGGATCTGGAGCAGCAGAAAATTGCTAGAATGAACAGTTCTACTCATCAACAAGATATTAAATTGTACTATAAAGGAAATGTTCAAACTGCTGAAGCAAGTCCAAAGATAGAAACTGCATTTAGTGCTGGAAATCAATCTACACCAAGCAGTCAAGGATCAGTCAACACTAGTGGGTTCTCAACGGTGAATCCTCCAAGTGTTCAAAGTTCATCTGCTGGAAATGGGCATTTAATTCAGTGTAATGTAGCTCTACATCTTCAAAACGGTCAAAATTATTCTGAAGAAGTTGTAAAGCATCATATGGGATTATTGGTCACTGCATTAGAGTCTTATGAAGGGTTGATTGCTGGAAAAATTGGCAATCCGATGCTCACAAAGGAAGATTATGACCAGATCGATGCAGAGGAGCTGGAACTGATGGATATTAAATGGGCTTTAGCTAGTGTTTTGAGGAGAGCAGAAAAATTTAGATTGGTTACAGGAAGAAATGATTTCTTGGATGCAAATCTTTCAAATCTTGGATTTGATAAATCTAAAGTTGTTTGTTTTCGTTGCAGGGAGAAAGGCCACTTTAAAAGGGAGTGCAAGAATCAGGAACCGAGAGGAGCAAAGGAGTCTGCTGGGAAAGATGATTATTATCGGAAGACCATTTATCAGCAAATTACTCACCAACCGCATCAACAAAAGGAACCTCAAACGGCTCATGGAAGAATGATCGAGGATGTAAACAGGAAAGCTTATCATGGCATTATTGATCAAGATGATGAGAAAGTGGCTAATGGTTTTAGCTGGGACAAGTATATTCCAGCTGATCCTAATGTTAAAGCTTTTATTGCTCAGATTGTGCAAAAGCCAAAGTTGCTAAAGGAATGGATGGAGGTGTTATCTGATGAAGAGAAAAGTGAAGATGAAGGATCTGTTTCATCTGAAAACAGTTCATCAGAAACAAGTGATAGTGATGAAGAGATGGAACAGATAAATTTGGGAAAAACTCATTTATCTTCTGACACTTTTGAATTTTATTTTGCAGAAAAATTGAAGAAACTGAAAGAGAAGAAAGCAGCAAAAGATTTGAAAAAGGTCAAAGTGGTTGAGAAGATTGTGGAAGTTGAAAAGATAGTTGAAGTTGAGAAGATCATTGAAATCACAAAACCTTGTCTTAAATGTTCAGAGTCATGTAAACAATGTATAGAAAAAGATGAGAGGTTTAGTGAGTTAGAAAAGTTGAAAGAAAAGTTGTTGTTTGATGTAAAAAAATTGAAAAAGTCATATGATGTATTGAACAGAACTGTAAATAGTCTGGAGAAGACTAACTCTGAAAGAGAAAAAGCTTTGAAGATGATGAATGCTACCATGATGACAAAGCAGAAAGAGATCAACATGTACATAGAAGAATGTGCAAAGTGGAAGAAAGAGTTGGATAGTGAAGCAGCTGAGAATGAAAGAATCAGAAGATTGCTGCAAAGTTACAAAGGTTGTGACTACATAATTGATAGAATTTATCCAACAGTTGAAGGATTTGAAGCGTTTAAAGGTGAAGAAACAAAGCCAAAGAAGAAAAAGGAGACTGGTAAGAAACAGGGTGTTTGTTATAATAAGTGTCCGCCTCCGATTTGGGAAGGGTACTCGTCTAGAAAACCTAACGAGGATGAACTAAAACAAGCAGTTAATATTAAGCTTGAATCCGAGATAACTGATGTTTTACCGGACAATATTGATGTCACGTTCACAGTGTCCGACACAGATCATGAGTCAGAACTGATAAAAAGAGTGGTTGATCAGGTGTTGGATAAGGATGAGGAGTCAGAGTCAAAGTCCGAGTCCGAAAGTTCATGTCAGTCTGTCGGAAGTTCGAGTTCGTCTGTCAAGAGTTCAAAGTCGTCAGGAAAACGGGTGTATAGTAAAGAATTTTTGTTGTCAAAATCTAATTTGAATGACGAAACATTTGAAGTTGCATATACTTTGAATGGTTCTGACAAATTATATTTTGATAAAGAGTTTCCAATAAGAGGTGTTAAACCAGAAATGATCAGAAAGGTTTTCAAACTAACAGAAATTAATATTTCTGAAATAAAAGATGAAAATCTTACAAGAAAACCAAGACCTTACACCTCAAGAGTACAACAACGTTTGAATAAGAAAAGGGGTTACAATTCTGGTTCTGGTTTTCAAAAGAAACCAAACCACAATCGTAGCTACAAAAAGAAAGGAATTGGTTTTATTCCACCTGAAAACTATAAAAATGAAAAATATGTCCGAGATTATAAATCAAAAATGACATATGTTGCAGGAACTAGCCATGAAGAAGAAGCAAAGAGCTCATTCTGGAAACAGTCAAACCAGGAGTTTCTTGCTGAAAAGATGAAGAATGGAGCTTATCAAAGGAAAGAAACAAGAACCTGTTACAGATGCAATGAAGTTGGTCATATTGCATGGAATTGTCCAAAAGCAACCAATACAAAACAGGGAGTTTCTGGAAAACTGAAAGAAGTTGTTGTTGATAAAACCGAACCACCAACTGAAAGATTTAAAGTGTTTAAGAATTCAACATATGAGGTTGGTGAGTGTTCGAAAAGGTTTTACAAAAAGAAGGGAAATCTTGACAACCAAACTTGGGTTGTTAAGAAATCAGAGGTAAAATCTGGCGATGAATCTGATTCCACAAAGTCAGAGGAGCCACAGGTTGAGGTAAAAAGAGAAAACTCAGTGCCTCCAATGGATGATGTTCATTTTCCACCATTGAGTACTGAGAATTTTAAATCAAAAGTTGGGAAAGTTGAGATCTCTAATCAATTTTATTCTGATAAGAATGAATTTGATGTTGATAAAGCTTTTAATGGAAACGTAAAGAAAATTTTTGGAAAAATGATTGATGGAAAGGTTAAAGGGGTAAAAGAGTTTTATGCTACAAAGAAGGCAACTTATAGCCCAACCCCTAGTGAAGTTGAGAAGGTTACACCCAAGACTGGTCAGGCTTGGGTGGATATTTTCTTTCATTGAAAAACCTGACTTGCCGGAGATCCCAAGTTTGTAATTGCGGATCAGGAATCGGCATCATTCTTTGTATTTGATTGAGTTTTTCGTACAAGTGGTAAATCAAGGACATTAATTTGTACTTGATTTTCTACAAGTGGTTGAAGGCAATGTAATGAACCAAACCCCAACTTTACAAGTGGTAAAATCAAACTTATTTTCCGGAAAAATCATTTTGATTAAAACAAACTTAAGTGTTTTGAAATCTTAATGAGAAAATGGTTTGTTGAAAGGGGGAGTTCTGATTGTTTATGCCATGTGGATGGCGAATTGAGGCGATTTGATATCGGTTGTCATGTTTTTTGTATAGTTTGTTTTCAAATTTCCTAAAATGTGTTTGCATTTTAGGGGGAGTAGAAAATTTCAGAAAATCCAAAAACATTTGAAAATTTGAAAAAGCCAAAAACATGATAAAATGAAAAATGAGTTTCGTTGTGAATAGAGGAAATGATAGTACATCAGTAGACTGTCACAACATGCTAAAGAAATGAAATGTTAAAATGTGATAAACAATTTCACTGCTGATATGCCAGTAGGTTTTTGCACATTTAGTAGATTGTGACGAGATATAAACATAAATTTCAAACTTGCTTGTTCTGTGGGTTAACACAAACTTGGATATATAGGTAACCCCTGAAATCTTGTTTGAAAGGTCCCTTATTCTGAGATACTAGGTCTTTATGCTCAGTGATATCTGGGGTATTATCCCGGGACTTCTGCTGAAAGAAATTTCTGACCTAGTCCCCGGATAATGCTTTCTGCAAATGCTTGAAACATAGCATCACCCTCAGCAAGCTGATGAAACAATAAAATTGATAGTCGCTGCTGTTGTAATGCAAGAGATCCTCTAAAGGGGACACACCAAAAGTCGAAGCCGTCATCTCTCTGCGTATCGAAAGATCGACCTGAGCTCTCACGGCCCTCGTACTATAATTTATTCCCTTACAGATATCATCTGTGGTATACTCACCTGTAAGACTGAATATTGGGATCTGGATACGGGAGTATATTCAAGTAGTGGGACACACGGATAAGTTAGTATCTAAAACATTAATATCGTATCTCGGATCAGTTGAAATTTGTGTGAAAATTTAAGTGGACAAATATACTGACAATCTAGGTGAATTGTTTAGAACTTAAAATGAAATCAAGCTTAACGGTGTTGGTGATTTGTCTCATAAGCTGATATGATCATCTTATACAAACTCACAAAAATTATGTTTGTAAATATTTCTTTACTGCATTTTATTTTCCTTCAAAAATCCAAAAAGATTTTCAGTGTGTTTTAGCATAAATTTTGAAAAATTCAAAAAGATTTTTGGCAACTGATGTTGGAAAGCTGATTTTCAAAGTTCCAAGTGCTAAACATGATGACATGGTTGTGAGGGGGAGTGTGTCTTAATTGTGATAATATGTTTTTTAAATCAAACAAATGGTTCATCATGTGTATGTGATCTGAGGAAGAGTGATTGTTGATGCATATGAGAGTTGTTTTTGATGCATTCAAATTGTTAAATTTAGAAACTTATTTCTGGGTTAAGAATGTGCAGGTATAGCCAGGTTTTTATCTTGAACCTGAAGATAGAGTGCCAGGTTCCGATACCTGAGGATTTTGTAAAAGTCAGACTGCGATCCCAGCAAATCGAGAGGGGAGTCTGAAGACATCTGAGTAGAGATTGATTGTGAAGAGTCTGTTGATGTTGAAGAAGAGAAGAGAGAAGATTTGAGGATACTTACAGCGTCAGATACTTCAAAGAGTTCGAAAAGACTGATAAAGACTGAAGATGTTGAAGACTCGACACTGAAGACTCGTCAACATCTGAGGGATTTTCATCTTTTATTTCAGAAATATTAATTTTTGTTAGTTTGAAAACCTTTTTGATCATTTCTGGTTTAACACCTCTTATTGGAAAAGAAATTTTAATCTAAAAGATATATGTCGGCCATTTTGATGCATGTAAAAAGAAATTTTTAGTTGTCTAATCGGTTTAGTGTATGCTGATTGGAAGATTGTGAGGTCCAATAGGGTTAAAGGTACATGTGATATAGGTCCAATCAAAGTTTTTGAAAGCGCATGTTATTTGTTTGTGTGAAGGTCAAATTAAATCCGATTATATTGATTGTTGCATGTGAATATGATTAATGAAGTTGTCAGTTTGCATGTTTAACTCATGTGATTCTCGTAAATCATCATGCTTGTGTCAGATTGCTTTTGAATACATCTATTGATATGATCGGTTTAAATGAAGGTCCAATTAAGTGTGTTGCATGTGCAATGTGATATATGTTGTTGATTTTTGAATCAAGGTTACATATGTTTTGATAATTTTGTATTAGTTTGAATGAAAATGATTTTAAACAAGTTGTGTTAATAATTGAAAAACAAATCATTTTTGTTACTCGTGTCGTACATTGATATAGTTCTTGTGTCATCTTTGTTTGTTCAATGTACATGTGATAATCATATTTGTGTTGAATATTAAAATTGTTTTGTTACTAAGCATATTAAAATCGTGTAGTTGTTGTCGTAGTCGGTGTTTCTATTTGACAGGTTTGGTGTTTAGTCAATAAGCACGGATTGATCAGTCGTTTTGTCAGTCAAGTCGCGTATTAAAGTCATCGACTCGCTTAAAAGTTTCATAAAATTTGGAGTTCAAAGGTTTCAAAGTGTCAGGTCGTTTGATTTTGATCCGGGTTATAGCAGTCCGCACAGTGTGTCAATCTTCAGTCTGCACAATTCGTCAACCTTCAGTCCATACAGAATATTCACCAGTTCGAGTATCAGTCTTATTCAGTTACTTGATTAATTGATAAACTGATTGTGTTTTGTTTGTTGTCAGGTACTTGTCAGGTATTTCACAAGGTGAACCAGTTCGTTTGAAAGCCAGTTTGAGAAATTCTTCGATATCGAATCATGAGTGAAGATTTTTACAACGCTTTTGCTACAACTCCGACTAGTCCATCCGAAATTACTAAGAACATGAACATGGAGAATGAAACCGGAACAATGCAAAAACCCCCGAAACTTATGGGAATTGAAGATTATCACGGATGGAAGAAACGGTTTGAGAATTGGGTTCAGGCGAATCATCTAAAAGCTTGGGAGAGCATCGAAACTGAGTATGAGAGGCCAAAGAATACATTGGGAGCTGATAAAATCATTTCTGAATTTACTGAACAAGAGAGGGAAAGTTATAAAGGAGAGAAAATGATGATCAATTTGTTACAACAAGTGGTAAAAGAAGATATATTTGTGTTGCTTCAACATGATGAAAATTCTTATTCTATATGGGAAGCTCTTCAAAAGAAGTTTGAGGGAAGCACTGAAATGTTACAAAGTAAAGCAGCTTTGTTGAAAAAAGAGTTTGAATTGTTTACGTGCATGCCTGGTGAAACAACAAAGAGTCTTATTGAAAGATATTGTCATCTTGTACGCACCATGTCACAATTGAAGATTACAAAAACTCCAGCAGAATGGGTTGAAAAGCTTGCTGATGCGTTACCGCAAAAGGAATGGGGTACATATCTGATGATATTAAAGAATTCCGGACAGTTTAAAAAGTTATCGATTGCATAGTTTATAGAGAAGTTGGAGGCACAGGATCTGGAGCAGCAGAAAATTGCTAGAATGAACAGTTCTACTCATCAACAAGATATTAAATTGTATTATAAAGGAAATGTTCAAACTGCAGAAGTCAGTCCAAAGATACAAACTGCATTTAGTGCTGGAAATCAGTCTACACCAAGCAGTCAAGGATCAGTCAACACTAGTGGGTTCTCAACGGTGAATCCTCCAAGTGTTCAAAGTTCATCTGCTGGAAATGGGCATTTAATTCAGTGTAATGTAGCTCTACATCTTCAAAATGGTCAAAATTATTCTGAAGAAGTTGTAAAGCATCATATGGGATTATTGGTCACTGCATTAGAGTCTTATGAAGGGTTGATTGCCGGAAAAATTGGCAATCCGATGCTCACAAAGGAAGATTATGACCAGATCGATGCAGAGGAGCTGGAACTGATGGATATTAAATGGGCTTTAGCTAGTGTTTTGAGGAGAGCAGAAAAATTTAGATTGGTTACAGGAAGAAATGATTTCTTGGATGCAAATCTTTCTAATCTTGGATTTGATAAATCTAAAGTTGTTTGTTTTCGTTGCAGGGAGAAAGGCCACTTTAAAAGGGAGTGCAAGAATCAGGAACCGAGAGGAGCAAAGGAGTCTGCTGGGAAAGATGATTATTATCGGAAGACCATTTATCAGCAAATTACTCATCAACCACATCAACAAAAAGAGCCACAAACAGTTCATGGAAGAATGATCGAAGATGCAAACAGGAAAGCTTACCACGGTATCGTTGATCAAGATGATGAGAAAATGGCTGAAGGATTTAGCTGGGACAAGTACATTCCAGCTGATTCAAATGTTGGAGCGTTTATTGCTCATATTATTCGAAAGCCGGAAATGCTGAAGGAATGGATGGAAGTGTTATCTGATGAAGAGAAAAGTGAAGATGAAGGATCTGTTTCATCTGAAAACAGTTCGTCAGAGACAAGTGATAGTGATGAAGAAATTGAACAGATTAATTTTGGAAAAACTCACTTATCTTCTGATAGTTTTGAATTTTATTTTGCAGAAAAATTGAAGAAACTGAAAGAGGAGAAAGCTGCAAAAGATTTGAAAAAGGTCAAAGTGGTTGAGAAGATGGTGGAAGTTGAAAAGATAATTGAAGTTGAGAAGATCGTTGAAATCACAAAACCTTGTCTTAAATGTTTAGAGTCTTGTAAACAATGTATAGAGAAAGATGAGAGGTTTAGTGAGTTAGAAAACTTGAAAGAAAAGTTGTTGTTTGATGTAAAAAACTTGAAAAAGTCATATGATGTATTGAACAGAACTGTGAATAGTCTGGAAAAGACTAACTCTGAAAGAGAAAAAGCCTTGAAGATGATGAATGCTACCATGATGACAAAGCAAAAAGAGATCAATATGTACATAGAAGAATGTGCAAAGTGTAAAAAAGAGTTGGATAGTGAAGCAGCTGAAAATGAAAGAATCAGAAGATTGCTGCAAAGTTACAAAGGTTGTGATTATATAATCGATAGAATTTATCCAACAGTTGAAGGATTTGAAGCATTTAAAGATGAAGAAATAAAGCCAAAGAAGAAAAAGGATACTGGTAAGAAACAGGGTGTCTGTTATAAAAAGTGTCCGCCTCCGATTTGGGAAGGGTACTCATCTAGGAAACCTAATGAGGAAGAACTAAAACAGGCGGTCAATATTAAGTTAGAATCCGAGATAACAGATGTTTTACCGGACAATATTGACGTCACGTTCACAGCATCCGATACAGATCATGAGTCAGAACTGATAAAAAGAGTGGTTGATCAGGTGTTGGATAAGGATGAGGAGTCAGAGTCAAAGTCCGAGTCCAAAAGTTCGTGTCAGTCAGTTGGGAGTTCGAGTTCGTCCGAAAGAAGTTCAAAATCGTCGGGAAAACGGGTTTATAGTAAAGAGTTTTTATTGTCAAAATCTAATTTGGATGATGAAACATTTGAAGTTGTGTATACTTTGAATGATTCTGACAAATTATATTTTGATAAATAGTTTCCAATAAGAAGTGTTCGATTTGAAATGATCAAAAAGGTTTTCAAAATGGCAGAAATTAATATTTCTGAAATAAAAGATTTAAATCTTACTGGAAAACCTAAAAATTACACTTTAAGAGTACAACAACGTTTGAACAAGAAAAAGGGTTACAAATCTGGTTCTGGTTTTCAAAAGAAACCAAACCACAATCGTAGCTACAAAAAGAAAGGACTTGGTTTTATTCCACCTAAAAACTATAAAAATGAAAAATATGTTCGAGATTTTAAATCAAAAATGACATATGTTGCAGGAACTAGGAATGAAGAAGAAGCAAAGAGCTCATTCTGGAAACAGTCAAACAAGGAATTTCTTGCTGAAAAAATGAAGAATGGAGCTTATCAAAGGAAAGAAACAAGAACCTGTTTCCGATGCAATGAAACTGGTCACATTGCATGGAACTGTCCGAAAGCGACAAACACAAAACAGGGAGTTTCTGGAAAATTGAAAGAAGTTGTTGTTGATAAAACTGAACTACCAACTGAAAGATTTAAAGTGTTTAAGAATTCAACATATGAGGTTGGTGAGTGTTCGAAAAGGTTTTACAAAAAGAAGGGAAATCTTGACAACCAAACTTGGGTTGTTAAGAAATCAGAGGTAAAATCTGGCGATGAATCTGATTCCACAAAGTCAGAGGAGCCACAGGTTGAGGTAAAAAGAGAAAACTCAGTGCCTCCAATGGATGATGTTCATTTTCCACCATTGAGTACTGAGAATTTTAAATCAAAAGTTGGGAAAGTTGAGATCT
>JARYGA010047716.1:0-37716 GCA_030545235.1 Helianthus tuberosus | reverse complement strand
TCCATGTCTTCAAGGATCACACAATATCTTGTAAGATCATAGGAAATCTAAGAAAGATCATATGGGCAAGATTTGGCAAATATTTGGTGGGGTCACCCCCTTTGAACCGTGAACATATAGGGGGGGGGGGAGTAAAATGTAATTTCCATCTCTAATTTTATAAATAAGTTAAGTTTCAAGGGTAAAGTCTAAGGACTTGAGGTGTTATTATGTTATAAGAGGTGTTATGGTGTTTGGGGACCATAACTAGTTTAGAAACATTAAAATAATGCCTCTAGTTATTTTGATGTTCCGGGTAAAGTCTGGTTGTTCGGTTAAATACTGGTTCGTTAAAGTGCTAAATTGCACCGTTTAGTGTCCTTTTGTAACCCTATTGTGACGCTTTTAATTCCTGACACTTAGGGAAGTATTCTGGATAATAAAACATAAATTCTGCATGATATATCAAGATTAAAATGCTGAATTATGGCTGATTATAGCTGAATTTAATAAAATCATGCACTTAAAGTGCGTTTCGGGTGCTTTTTGGTGCGTATTTTAGCTTCCGGAATGTCTATATGTTAACCCTTGTATGCACTCTTGGGTTTTTAATGTATTCTTGACGTTGAACCTACATCTAGGCTCCAATTTTATTGTTTGACTGTTTTCTGCAGACTTGTCGACATAATGTGTCTTACCGGTGAGTTTACTAGTATTTCTGACGCAACGCTATTCATTAATGCATAAAGCAATATTTTGTAGTAAAACATGCATGAATTCACTTGTATAGTATGTAATCAGACAATGTTGACATTTAAGCACATAATTGCAGTCATTAAATAATAATTAAAGTGTACGGAAATTACCGGTTTGGTGCCAGTTGTCACATATTTGGCCCCAGGATTCGATTTTGTTTTTGTTTTTTCGATTGCTTCCTCCTGTTTGGATTTCAGACGCTTGCGAGATCCAAAACCTTTCGACTTATACCCAACAGGGACTCTTATCAGATTCTTGTCGTTTTGATATTGGCCTGTTATCTCCACAAATCTATCCCTAGTACTAGGAGGAGGAGCAACAATCTGCATATCTTGAACGTTCTTCATATAAGATTGAACATGATCCTTGTATAAGGATAGCTCCTCCTTATTACCAGATAAACGGTTCAAAGTATACTCCGTTGCAAAAATAATTTCTCGCATCATACTTTGCACATCGGGATCAAGCTCGGTCATAAACTCACGACTCATTAAGTAATCGGAAGAGCAACTTGGCGAAGCCTCTTTATGCCATCTATTCAAAATGTACTGTTTTGGAAATTCCTTAATATCCAAACTTCTCAAAACATAAAATATATGTCTACACAACAAACCAAACTGCTCAAAACGCCTGCATGAGCAAGTGCTGGTGCAATCAGACTTACGGTAGATTACCTTAAAAACGCCAAAAAATAATGTCTGTATAAAACGCCATGCAGGAAATATTTGTATAAAAAACCATCAAACAACAAACACGAAAACTCCATACAAAAAAACAAATTAAAATGTTTAAAAATATAATAAACGCCATATTCAGAAAAAAGCCAAAATAAAAATAACCAAAAATGCCATTGTTTACCTTGAATAAGGATGTACAAGGCTGCTTGAAATCATTTATGTAAAACTTAACAAACCCATCGGGCTGATCTTCGTAACGTTGATTTATGTAATCCCCAATCCTGATTAGCTCAGTTTGAACGTCACAAAAATATTTTTTGTGTATATGTCAGCAGCTTGGCCCTCCAACTCTTTATAATTACTTTTCAATTGGGGATGCTTGTATCGAGATTCATGATCATTTTTCCGGTGCGTGTGACGATGTGCTTCTATTGCAGTTTCGTAATGAGTCATGAACTCAACAAGAGTAGATTTTGAATTGGACACTTGACCAAAAAAATGGTTCTCACTCCCCGACCTCGATGTCGTACGCATAAGGCCTAACAGTTCCTCCATTGTATAGTATGCAGGGATCCAAGATTCCCTGAGTGCAAAAATATCAGAGAGCCAGTCATTATCTTCTAAATTCAACTCTCCAATAACCTCTTCCCATCCTGATTCAAACTCTTCGGGTGTAAGAATATCAGTCCACACAACACCACAAATATGTTCCTTGAAATTGGTGGAATTTCATAGCCTAACACCAACCTATATATAACATGAAAACACCATGCAAAAACATATACATTAGAAACAAAAGAAAGTAACATGAAAAAATAGATAAGAAGGACAAAACGCCATATATATTAACACGCCATATATCTTAAAACGCCAAACATAAAAATAACAAAATCAACCTTCAGAAAAAGTTTACGCATGACGTGCCACATGCATAACCGATGTCTCGTTTCAACAAATATAGCAGAAATAGCCTTCTTAATTGCTGGATCTTGGTCAGCGACAACAACTTTTGGTTGAGAACCAACAACTTTTAGAAAAACTCTCAACAACCATATATACGTATCAGTAGTTTTTGACGCCAATAATGCAGCACCAAATGTAACATTGCAGTGGTGATTGTCTATACCAATGAACGGTACAAACATGTCACACCCCGACTTTCCACGTGTCACCGGTGGGCCCGGTAGGGGAGTATCGTGACGTAGTTGGTAACATCATGGTCAAACAACACAATATTTAATATGCACAGCGGAAGCAAAAGATAAATATATTACATTCCGAATATAAAGTAATATCAAAGTATTACAACGGAAAGTAAAGGATCCACAGGCGGATCAAATAAAAGAAACTAAAACTGTTCAACAGACTTTAGGCATCTAGAACTTGCAAGATTCCCTAATGACACCCTGAGCTCCCAGCCAATTATGCGTAGTACCTGTCACTTAACCTTTTGGAAAATACGTCAGTTTACACTGGTAAATACAATTAACTGACTCATTTTGGAAAAAGAGTTTGAAAAGTGATTCGAGTGCAAACGGCACAAAATATCTTGACACATTGATTAAAATGCACAGAGGCAAAATTAATCTTTTATACTTGGGACAATTTTATTAATAAAAATCTTGTATCCGATTTACATGGTTGTCCAACATTTAGGCCGGTGATTATACAATACAAGCCGGACAAGATTAATCGACACACCACAAATATAATCTCACAAGAAGATACCCTTACGAGTGAGTATACGTTATACATATGCAACAGGAGGTGTTTTGCCTACACCTTGTGCTTACGTCGCGGCCATTCACTTTTTAAAATGAGCCAAGGATATCCAGGACACGGTCATTAACCCCCAATGTTATTTGTTATCAATCAATACAGATTAAAACGGGATTATGCAATTTAATCATCTCCGATTAAAAGGTTTCTACACCCGACCAAGCGGTATTTTTATAATACCGTATCCCAAGCCCGTATAAGGGAAAATAAGTTAAAAGTATTTACCTGAGCTAGCAATGCAATTTATACTCAGCCGTATATTCTAATCAGCAAGCACGAGTACTTCTACTGGGGCTCTCAATCTGGAACGAAGGTTTTATTAACCTATTAGATTCCTAACGGGTCTTATTTAAGTCGTAACTTAGACCGGTTAGTTTTAAGGAAGGTTTACGGTTCAAACGCATGATTAAGCGAAGACCGGAATAGAATGTGATTTAGACCCGACAAGTTTGAAGACTTGTATAATATGGGTAAACTAAACACATTCTGGATTTTGAGATAAAAAGGATAAGGTTTGACCCGTTTCGGCTAATTTATGTAAACTTGTTACACAAACCGAACCGAACGCGAAATAAGCGTAACGGGTATCTGTAAGAGCCATATACAGGTTTCCTAAGTTAATATGCTTCAAATATGTTGTAACATCAGTAGGATGTCTTTCATTATGCCCGAAACGAATTTAAACACAAACTGTGCCCCGTAGGGGTAGTTTGGTCCTTTTAAAGGTTGTAAAAGAGTTTAGATGTTTAACTGAGTTACAGGTCTGATGTAAATAGCAAACACACTCAATTTGATGAGTTATAACAGTAGGGTAAAGTATATATGTGAAATATATCATTTATAACCAAACTATGCACCGAAGGGGCATTTTGGTAATTTCACATAAGCCGAAAAGCTCAAAACTGAAGTCTGAGTTTATCAACCTTTGCTTACTGTTAAAATATCATAATTTTCCTCATATATCAGTAGGTATCAACCCGGGTTTGTTAAATATAATTTTAATACATACTATGCGTTAAAAACGCTAAATAAGGCGATTAAAGGCCATTTCCGGGTTCGATACTTAAATCTGATATTTTTATATTTCCAGAAGGCTTAAAATAATTTATTTATCATATGTGATCAGTAGAAAAAGGTTTGGAGTCGTTTAGATATGTAAAACTCATTTTACGGCCCGTAAGGGCAAAACCGACAATTACCGGGTTAAGCCTACGACTACTAGTTATGCTCAGCCTAAAATTAATTAAAAATCTTTAAAAATCCCAAAATAATATATTACATCAGTGGGTATTAATTTTGTTACCGAAAAGTAGGCTTAACTAGGCTATATGCTAATTACGCCGTTTTATTAACATAAAGCTACAAATTTACGATAATGAGCATAACTCTTATTCTACAAGTCAAACTGATGTCAAACTTTTCATACAAGTTTATATATCAGTAATTAAGGTTTCTACTCTTTTACTTTTTCAAAAATCACGTCTTAAGGTGAAAAGGGCATAATGGTCAACATATGAGCAATTAACGGAAACGCGTAAACGAATGGGTCAATCAATGAACCAACCACAGAGGGTTATGCTAACATGTAGCCTGGTCCTAAGGAAGCTCTAAGGCATTTCCAAATCATACTAAAGCGGGTCAGAACTGAAGTCAAAGCTTTGCGACTTTCGGTTCCGAACCGGGTCTAAACATAAAATTGTCGGGTTGAACATGTTTAGACATGTTCTTACGCTAATTACTAAGTTATATTAATGATCATACAGGTTGTATGTGTTCTACATTGCTAATTATGCATATATTAGGAACTAAGCATCCTGTTGACTTTTTATTAACAAGTTTGACCCGACATTAGACCTAGTTAGAGTGGGAATCAGAGGGAACCCTTTTAAGGGTTTATTACCCACATAATTACCAACTTATAACTACTTTCACTTTGACTAATCACTGGACCATTAGTGATTAATCTTAAAGTCAACCGTTAATTACGACGGTTTGACTTTTAAGCTAAAACTAAGCTAAAACTTAATTAAGAAAGGATTTGAACACTTACTGAAGTCCTAAGCTTGATTAGGAAGGACTTGGGTCTGCTTTGAAGCTCCAGAAGGCTCCTCAATTGCAGAATGAAGGTGTGATCAAAGTTGTTGCACATGAAGGCCTTTTATAGTGTTCTAATCACCACAATTTGTTGACACATGGTTCTACTAGTGACCACAAGGCATTAACAAGTGTCCCTATATGTTTAGGTGTTGTTTAGGGGCCAAGGGTGATGAGGAAAATCGATTAAAGATCAGTTGCAACCTTTAAAACAGCCAACAGCCAATCTGCTGCATCTGGGCATGCCTTGCGCGTCGTAGGGGTTTTGGTGCTACGATGCGCAAGCATGTTATCAGGGTAATAATTCTCTTTTTCAATTGCATCCCTGGCTCTTGGTCCTCCGAAAGGTCAAGTAACCTTTATATATTGCAATTTGACCCCTTAGTATTTACCTACAAGGGCTTTAAGACTTGTACCCACTTTATTTAGTCCTTGATCACTTGGTTATCACCCGAAAAGTCATAACTTTCATCATTGACGCTTTAACCCCTTCTATCCGAATTTGATCATAATTTTCCCATACGATAACTAAACTTTATGAAATTTATAACGTGTATTCTAGTGAGCATAATTAATCGTTACAAAGCTTCGGGTTTGTCAAAAGGTCACTCAGTGGCATAACTTAAACATGTTGACACATTTAACCCCTGTCGTTTGTAATCTCTCACTTTTAGCTTCGTATGATCCATGATTTATCCGTCTAAGAGTATAAACATCATGTAGGGTTAATTTACAATATGTTTATCCATTGTTGACATTTTGAACCCTTATTTTCACATACTTTCTATGTTTGTCAACTTTAGTCCCTCTAAAGTATACTTTCTCACGTTCAAGCTTATGACACGTGTCCATACCTTATAGGACGTGAATTTTCGAGGTGTTACATCCTCACCCCCTTAAAAGAAATCTCGACCTCGAGATTTGTTGAAGTAAGGGAAGTATTTTTCTGCCTAATAATGGCAACTTATAGATGATTAGGAATTTGTATGATCTTATTTGTTGTTTCCAATGCAACTTTCAGATCCTGAATATTGGACTTACCAATCTATTGTCCTAACAACAGATGTTTAACATTTCATTTATACAAGGTCTCTAAAGGAGCAGCCTTGATGCTTTTATATCAAGTATTATAGAGAAGCTTATCTTAAGGTGGGATGGTTATTCCAACCATTACTTAACTAATATTAATGAATAGCTTCCTTGTCATTAGTCGAACAATTCGACGATCCTGGGTAGCTGATGGCAATTTCTTAATCGTTGCCTAATTAGGATTGCGGTAATGTATGCATAAGCAAAATGAACCGTCTTTCTTATCTAACAATATCAAACTCTCGGAATATCGAGTTAGGCTATATGAACCCTCTATTTTAAAACTTAGTAAATCAGGGTTCGATTCTTCCAATGATGGTACTAGCCGTCTTGGAGATTTCATAATAATACAGCCTTAAATGGGATATAAATCTTAATTCTACCTGCCTCTTAGGGTAAACAAGGAAATCTTAGGAGAAGATAGTCAAGATACGAGGAGGTTACAGAGATTTTCCATATCTCAAGCTCCAGTTCATCCATCATTGCTTGTGTTAAATAAGTGACATATTTATGTTATAAGTCCACGGATTCCTTAATCGGGAATATTTATTTGGAAAATTCTATTATGGATATCTTCTTTGAATACCATTAGCTGACTTTAGTACCATATGATCATTGGGATATCTTTGTGGTCCCATGCATTAAACCTCCATACTGATCAGGCATGGAAGCAATCTATGGAACTTATTAAAATACACCAATCCTCATATAGCGCTTTTGTCATACCATTTGGTATTCGAAATCGATAGAGATTAAAGAGATATCAACTATATGTGCTTATATTTAATCAGAATGGAAATTTTCACAAACTAGGCACCTAGCTCGGTTGGCTAGGCGCGCGAAAGGGTGCGGCCTAGACCCAGGTTCGATTCCGGGGACGGCCAATTCCACCATTTTTTTATATTTAATATTAATTAATCATACGGATACATGTAATTATGAGGGTTGTCTCATAAGGAGTCTTGATAATTAATCGCTTCTTATCACCCACAATATGGGCTTGATTTTTAAGGTAACCAATCGATTTTTATCACTATATTGAGTCCTTATTTTTAACGGAACTAGGACATCGGAAAAAAAAACTGATTCCTAATGGATATAATAATGTTGAAGCAGTCCCTGAGGTATACAGGCTTTTTACTGAACTTACGTTGCTTTTTATTAGGCCTGTACTTGCTCTCTTTCTCAGATTTCTGGGAGTTATCCTCCTTCTTTGGTTCATCCTTCATATTCGAAGTGTGAACATAGCTCTCCTCATGAGCAATTAAACATGGTTTTTGAATGAGATTTAGAGCGAGAAGCATTCGGCTCTTTGGATTGTCTCATGACCTTTTCCCATGATCCCTCCAACTGCTGCGTCAACCACAGCCTGGAATTTAACTCCATAAATATTGAGGTTTATGTTTGTAGTTTTTATTAACCTTCGTCGCACTAATAGTATTACGACTGTCGTCTACCTCATTCGAGTTTTCCATACTCGAAACTTGGTACCAATCACCAAGATTTAACAATTATTAGTCATCATCCTGATGACCTGACTTAGATTAGCCACGGCATTCATAAACCGCATGGGCTATTCTGTTCCGAACGTTCATAGTGAATGTTATTTAAACGTATTTCCATTATAGTTATCCTGGTTATAAAACATTAAGGATATTAAAGTGGCGCAAAAGGCCTAGTCACAAGGATAGTTCAAAATTTTATAAGCCATGATTTCAGAGAATCGAGGCATTAAGGTTTGAATCACGTTCATTACCTTCTCTTGACAGGGAGTTGTAGACTTCAACTGTCTTTTGTCTTTTAGGACAATAGATATAGCCCGTGGTCATTTCCCTTCTGAGGGATGGTTATAATATGATCATCTTCTCAGATGCTATTAGTCGAGATCGTATGGATCCTACCGACTATTATGCTTGGACCTGGTCCAACACTTTTAGACAGGAGGTCAAAGACCACCACTGTCGTTGTCTTATCGGACAACAAGTTTAGCCCGTAGGCACTTCATCACTATCGGATGTTTATAATGTGATCATCTTATAGGATGACACAAGCCATGATTTCTAAATCACTAGGCTAGATAAGAAAATTGGAAGAATCCAATATAAGGATGACTGTTGTGATTTTATCGAATCACATTTGTCAGGAGTGCTAACACGTTCTTAGGTGTTAACAAGGATCTGAATCCCTTGGGTAGGTTTCACCATCTTGGCCGCGTAGGCTAGATTTCACTTTTAAGATTCTTTTTAAAATGCCTACTGGCAGGGAAGGAATGATATTTATTTTATTCAGGATTTTTATCATAAATCCTAATTTATAAGTTAATAATAGCGCAAATGGCCTAGTCGCGTAGACAAGTTTAATTTATAAGCCATGATCGTTTGGGATCGAGGCAAATTTATAAGTTAGTAATAGCACAAAAGGCTTAGTCACGTGGACAAGTTTAATTTATAAGCCATGATCGTCTGGGATCGAGGTATTTAGTAATAGCACAAAAGGCTTAGTCACGTGGACAAGTTTAATTTATAAGCCATGATCGTCTGGGATCGAGGCATTTAGTAATAGCACAAAAGGCTTAGTCACGTGGACAAGTTTAATTTATAAGCCGTGATCGTCTGGGATCGAGGCATTTAGTAATAGCACAAAAGGCTTAGTCACGTGGACAAGTTTAATTTATAAGCCATGATCGTTTGGGATCGAGGCATTTTAGGTGTGAATCAAAGTTCATTACTTTTCCTTGACAGAGAGTTGTAAGCTACCACCGTCTTTAGTCTCAGAGGACGTTAATTATAGCCCGTAGGCACTTCCCTTCTAAGGGATGTTATTTTCCATTTATTTCATATTTCATGTTTAGAATGAAAACTTAATTTAATCAATCCATTATATGAAAATAAAAGTACAGAGTTGCCCTAAGCGGGTCTTTAAAAGGAATAATGTGTCCTTAAAGGGACTGAAAGATAAATATGTCCTTATGAGGACTATTAAGGAAACGATCTTCAGCCAAAGGAGTTTCTTCTTCAAATTATTTCTGAATGCTTTCTCCGTGGATGCTCGTTTCATTCTGGCCGCGGTACGAAGTTCAGCATTTCTAGGCTCCGGGTGTGGAGGACTTCTATTACGGCTTCTTCGCTTGGCGACATATTCAATAAAAATTTGAAGCAAAATTTACAGATTTGGATGGAGAGTAATCCTATGTTAAGTCTAGACTCAAAAGGTCAAGGAATGTGCTATTGTGTCATTGAGATTAAACACAAAAGGCTAGTGTTTAATTCACTCAATGTTGGCTCTGATACCAACCTGTCCCAAGCCCGTATAAGGGAAAATAAGTTAAAAGTATTTACCTGAGCTAGCAATGCAATTTATACTCAGCCGTATATTCTAATCAGCAAGCACGAGTACTTCTACTGGGGCTCTCAATCTGGAACGAAGGTTTTATTAACCTATTAGATTCCTAACGGGTCTTATTTCAGTCGTAACTTAGACCGGTTAGTTTTAAGGAAGGTTTACGGTTCAAACGCATGATTAAGCGAAGACCGGAATAGAATGTGATTTAGACCCGACAAGTTTGAAGACTTGTATAATATGGGTAAACTAAACACATTCTGGATTTTGAGATAAAAAGGATAAGGTTTGACCCGTTTCGGCTAATTTATGTAAACTTGTTACATAAACCGAACCGAACGCGAAATAAGCGTAACGGGTATCCGTAAGAGCCATATACAGGTTTCCTAAGTTAATATGCTTCAAATATGTTGTAACATCAGCAGGATGTCTTTCATTATGCCCGAAACGAATTTAAACACAAACTGTGCCCCGTAGGGGTAGTTTGGTCCTTTTAAAGGTTGTAAAAGAGTTTAGATGTTTAACTGAGTTACAGGTATGATGTAAATAGCAAACACACTCAATTTGATGAGTTATAACAGTAGGGTAAAGTATATATGTGAAATATATCATTTATAACCAAACTATGCACCGAAGGGGCATTTTGGTAATTTCACATAAGCCGAAAAGCTCAAAACTGAAGTCTGAGTTTATCAACCTTTGCTTACTGTTAAAATATCATAATTTTCCTCATATATCAGTAGGTATCAACCCGGGTTTGTTAAATATAATTTTAATACATACTATGCGTTAAAAACGCTAAATAAGGCGATTAAAGGCCATTTCCGGGTTCGATACTTAAATCTGATATTTTTATATTTCCAGAAGGCTTAAAATAATTTATTTATCATATGTGATCAGTAGAAAAAGGTTTGGAGTCGTTTAGATATGTAAAACTCATTTTACGGCCCGTAAGGGCAAAACCGACAATTACCGGGTTAAGCCTACGACTACTAGTTATGCTCAGCCTAAAATTAATTAAAAATCTTTAAAAATCCCAAAATAATATATTACATCAGTGGGTATTAAGTTTGTTACCGAAAAGTAGGCTTAACTAGGCTATATGCTAATTACGCCGTTTTATTAACATAAAGCTACAAATTTACGATAATGAGCATAACTCTTATTCTACAAGTCAAACTAATGTCAAACTTTGCATACAAGTTTATATATCAGTAATTAAGGTTTCTACTCTTTTACTTTTTCAAAAATCACGTCTTAAGGTGAAAAGGGCATAATGGTCAACATATGAGCAATTAACGGAAACGCGTAAACGAATGGGTCAATCAATGAACCAACCACAGAGGGTTATGCTAACATGTAGCCTGGTCCTAAGGAAGCTCTAAGGCATTTCCAAATCATACTAAAGCGGGTCAGAACTGAAGTCAAAGCAAAAGTCAAAGCTTTGCGACTTTCGGTTCCGAACCGGGTCTAAACATAAAATTGTCGGGTTGAACATGTTTAGACATGTTCTTACGCTAATTACTAAGTTATATTAATGATCATACAGGTTGTATGTGTTCTACATTGCTAATTATGCATAAATTAGGAACTAAGCATCCTGTTGACTTTTTATTAACAAGTTTGACCCGACATTAGACCTAGTTAGAGTGGGAATCAGGGGCCTTTTAAGGGTTTATTACCCACATAATTACCAACTTATAACTACTTTCACTTCGACTAATCACTGGACCATTAGTGATTAATCTTAAAGTCAACCGTTAATTACGACGGTTTGACTTTTAAGCTAAAACTAAGCTAAAACTTAATTAAGAAAGGATTTGAACACTTACTGAAGTCCTAAGCTTGATTAGGAAGGACTTGGGTCTGCTTTGAAGCTCCAGAAGGCTCCTCAATTGCAGAATGAAGGTGTGATCAAAGTTGTTGCACATGAGGGCCTTTTATAGTGTTCTAATCACCACAATTTGTTGACACATGGTTCTACTAGTGACCACAAGGCATTAACAAGTGTCCCTATATGTTTAGGTGTTGTTTAGGGGCCAAGGGTGATGAGGAAAATCGATTAAAGATCAGTTGCAACCTTTAAAACAACCAACAGCCAATCTGCTGCATCTGGGCATGCCTTGCGCATCGTAGGGGTTTTGGTGCTACGATGCGCAAGCATGTTATCAGGGTAATAATTCTCTTTTTCAATTGCATCCCTGGCTCTTGGTCCTCCGAAAGGTCAAGTAACCTTTATATATTGTAATTTGACCCCTTAGTATTTACCTACAAGGGCTTTAAGACTTGTACCCACTTTATTTAGTCCTTGATCACTTGGTTATCACCCGAAAAGTCATAACTTTCATCATTGACGCTTTAACCCCTTCTATCCGAATTTGATCATAATTTTCCCATACGATAACTAAACTTTATGAAATTTATAACGTGTATTCTAGTGAGCATAATTAATCGTTACAAAGCTTCGGGTTTGTCAAAAGGTCACTCAGTGGCATAACTTAAACATGTTGACACATTTAACCCCTGTCGTTTGTAATCTCTCACTTTTAGCTTCGTATGATCCATGATTTATCCGTCTAAGAGTATAAACATCATGTAGGGTTAATTTACAATATGTTTATCCATTGTTGACATTTTGAACCCTTATTTTCACATACTTTCTATGTTTGTCAACTTTAGTCCCTCTAAAGTATACTTTCTCACGTTCAAGCTTATGACACGTGTCCATACCTTATAGGACGTGAATTTTCGAGGTGTTACAAAACACCATAGAGTATCTACATATGAAAACTCCATAGAGAAAATGAAACGAGAACAAAACGCCAATGCCTGTAAACAGTGAAAATGCCAAAAGAACAGAAAAAATAGAATTATAAATATTACTTGTTTGAACGATACGTGGCATCAAACAAAATCACATCACCAAACACGTGGTAATTACGTTTGGCTTGATCATCACACCAAAAAAGTCCCTTCAAACGATTCTCTTCGTCTGTGAAGTAACCGTACGAGAAATTAGGCTGAGACTGTTTTTTCATCCAAATGTCTCACAACCATCTCAGCGTCGTATTCCCCTATAAACAAGTTAATTTGCCTCTTGTAGTTCTTAAAATCAACTTTACTTGCACCCACGTTTTCAAAACCGCCAAAATAGGTCTTCATAACATTAAACGCCTTAACCAGACCCAAGTTCAACTTAGACATGCTGTGTATAACATGCTTTTGGAGCTGAGTGAGGTGTTGTTTAGTTGGAAGAAAATGCTTATCAGGATGTTCAACAAGATCATGGTTGCGCTCCTCAACAAACTTATAGACCTTCCATGATCCAGCCTCAAATATTACACATAACAGTGCACCACAATCAGTCCCTTTTGGAAAGTTAGATCGCACAATCCATTCCTTTTGATTGGGGTCCAACGTATCAGCCTTTTTTTCCTTATATACCCCAGATCTCGTACACATGTAATACTTAATATGTTTTTCTCCTTTGACGGATGTCTTTTCAGTCCCTTTCCTGACAGAAAAACCACAAGCCTTGGCATACGTAACATACATTGAATAACAATCATCGAGGCTTGGGAATATCATGTCCAATTTGGGCTTTATCTCTTCACTAACGTCAGGAATGATAAATGGTAAACCAGTTTTGGTGAAAAACCTTTCATTTAAGGAAACACCTTCGTCTGAGAAAACACAGTGATAAACAATTTAAGAAAAACGCCATTAAAATAGAAATTGTCTTCTTATAACATTATCGATGAAAACGCCATTAATTAAATAAAAATCAAGACCTAATAAACATATAATTGAAAACGCTATAATAAAAACTCCATAATGAAAACACCATTAGTTGATTAATTAATAATATTAATAAAACGTGTTAATCAAAACGCCATGAGTTGAATAATTAACAATAATTAACAATATGAATAATTAATAAATATAACATGATAATGAAAACGCCATAATTAACAAAAATGATGTTTACAAATTAACAAATAGTAAGAACTGATGTTTACAAATATTACTCAATAACATTCAAAACTAGTCAGGTGTAAAAAGCCATTGATCATAAACAATAAGCATATATTAGATCCCAAACAACAATTAACATTAATAATGAAAACTTCAATTATCAGTTCTTAATAATTGTTAAACAACCAATGAATATGCCAAATATTGGATACATGAAGAACGCCATTGAAACATACAACGCATTGTGAAATATTAATTTGAAAAAAAAAAACGAAAATGAAACAAGCATAAAGAACAAAACGCCATATATGTTATATATGTGTTGCATGATTTGCTGGAACAAATATGAAAACGTCATCAAATATTACTTTGTCGAACGAAATCCACGTTAGACGCCATAGATCTTGAAAGCTTGGAAATGAGGTAACTGCTAATAGAAAATTTTTGGAGTTTTATTTGAAACAGATTTATAACGCGATTTATGGAGGGGAACGTGCATAATGACAATCGTACCCTTGCATATCATTTAGCGCCCCCTGCCACGTGTTCGGCCAGGATCCGTTCTCACCATTTTCACACTTTTAGGTGTTTTCTCCTGATCCAGTTTATATATATATATATATATATGTATTATATAGTGTTAGGTTAACGTACAATATCCCTTATCGTACAATATGTATGCGCTCGTCTCAGCCGTCCGATCTGGTGCGAATTCAAATTTGAACATGCGATTTATGCTAAAAAAATCAACATGCGAAATTGCTTTATATACCAACATTCGATTTCATCAAAAATACCAATATGCGAAATTGCTACAAAAAACAACAACATGTGATTTCATCAAAAAACAACACGCGATTTCCAACATGTTTTTTTTATAACATGCGATTTCACAATATCGTATGTATTGTACGTTAAGGGATATTGTATTTTACACTTTCACTATATATATATATATATAGGTACGGGATCAGGAGAAAACGCCCTAAAGTGATAACGGTGAGAACGGATCCTTGCCCAACACGTGGCAGGGGGCGCTAAATGATATGCAGGGGTACGATTGTCCTTTTGTACGTTCCCTCCTTATTTCGCGTTATAAGTCTGTTTCAAATAAAACTCCAAAGATTTCGTATTAGCTGTTACCTCCTTTCCAAGCTTTCTTAGATCTATGGTGTCTAACGTGGATTCTGTTCAACAAAGTAATATTTGATGACGTTTCCATATTTTGTTCCTGCAAATCATGCAACACATATACAACAGATATGGCGTTTTGTTCTTTTATGCCTGTTACATTGTTTTTGTTTTCAAATTAATATTTCACATTGTGTTGTATGCTTTCAATGACGTTGCTCGTGTATCCAATTTATTCGTGTTTTCATTGGTTGTTTAACAATTAGTAAGAACTGATAACTGGAGTTTTCATTATTAATTTTAATTGTCGTTTTGGATCCAATATATTTCTTATGTTTTACGATCATTGGCTTTTTACACCTGATTTGTTTTGAATATTATTGAGTAGTATTTGTAAACATTAGTTATTACTATTTGTTGATTTGTAAACATCAGTTTTGTTAACTATGACGTTTTCATTATCATGTTATATTTGTTAATTATTCATGTTGTTAATTATTTTTAATTATTCATCTCATGGCGTTTTGATTATCACGTTGCATTAATATTGTTAATTCATCATATTTGTTAATCAATCAAGTAATGGTGTTTGTATTATGGCGTTTCATTGTGACGTTTTCAATTATATGTTTATTATGTCTTGTTTATTATTCAAGTAATGGCGTTTTCATTGATAATGTTATAAGGAGACAATTTCTATTTTTAATGGCGTTTTCTGAAATTGTTTCTCACTGTGTTTTCTCAGACGAAGGTGTTTCTTCGAATGTAAGGTTTTGCCCCAAAACTGGTTTACCATTTATCATTCCTGATGTTAGTGAAGAGATAAAGCCCAAAAAGGACATGATATTCAAAAGCCTCGATGATTGTTATTCAATGTATATTACGTATGCCAAGGCTTATGGTTTTTCAGTCTGGAAAGGGACTGAAAAGATAAACGTCAAAGGTGAAAGTCATATTAAGTATTACTTGTGTACGAGAGCTGGGGTATATAAGGACAAGAAGGTTGATACGTTGGACCCCAATCAAAAGGAATGGATTGTATCATCCAACTTTTCAAAGAGGACTAATTGTGTTGCACTATTATGTGTAATTTTTTAGGCTGGATCATGGAAGGTCTATAAGTTTGTTGAGGAGCACAACCATGATCTTGTTGAACGTCCTGATAAGCATTTTCTTCCAACTGAATGACACCTCACTCAGCTCCAGAAGCATGTTATACACAGGATGTCTAAGTTGAATTCGGGTCCAATTAAAGCGTTTAATGTTATGAAGACTTGTTTTGGCGGTTTTGAAGACGTGGGTGCAGGTAAAGTTGAATTTAATAACTACAAGAGGCAAATTAACTTGTTTATAGGAGAATATGACGCTGAGATGGTTGTGAGACATTTGGAAATAGTCACAGCCTAATTTCTCGTACGATTACTTCACAGACGAAGAGAATCGTTTGAAGGGACTTTTTTTGGAGTGATGATCAAGCCAAACGTAATTACCACGTGTTTGGTGATGTGATTTCATTTATCGCCACGTATCGTTCCAACAAGTAATATTTTATAATTCAATTTTTTTTGTTCTTTTGGCGTTTTCACTGGTTACATGCATTACCGTTTTGCAGAGTTTACTTGCATTGGCGTTTTGTTATCGTTTCACTTTCTCAATGGCTTTTTCATATGCAGATACACTATGGTGTTTGTACCGTCATGGGCGAAGTATAGTGGGTGCCCGGGGGTGCACCCGCCCACCCCAATGTTTCGGTTAGAAGTGTATAAATTTCGATTTTTTTTCCGAAAATTTTAAAATTATATAGGATCCTCCCTCCCGGATTATTTTTCCTAAATTGTATATCCTAAATATTTATAAACTTTGTATATAAATGATGGGTAGTTTGGTAGATATACACTTTGTTTTATTTGGAACTATTATTATTTGACATGACATGAATGAATAGCCAACCCGACCCGACCCGAAACATAATGGTAGGAAAAATTTTTTGGGTCCCATCACTTTACGCCTCCTCGACACTTTTGGTCAAGCTCCGCCACTGTGTACCGTTCACTGGTATAGACAATCACCACTGCAATGTTACATTTGGTGCTGCATTATTGGCCTCAGAAACTGTTGATACATATATTTGGTTGTTGAGAGTTTTTCTAAAAGCTGTTGGTTCCCAACTAAAAGTTGTTGTCACTGACCAAGATCCAGCAATGAAGAAGGCTATTTCTGCTGTATTTGTTGGAACGAGGCATCGGTTATGCATGTGGCGTGTGATGCATAAACTTTCTCTGAAGGTTGATTTTCTTATTTTTATGTTTAGCGTTTTAAGATATACGGCGTTTTAAAATATATGGCGTTTTGTACCCCGTTAGTGTTTTTTCATGTAAGTTTGTTTGTTTGTTTGTGTCTAATATATATGTTTTTTTTGCCTGGCGTTTTCGTGTTATACATAGGTTGGTGTTAGGCTATGCTATTCCACTAATTTCAAAGAACGTATTTGTGGTGTTGTGTGGATGGATATTCTTACACCTGAAGAGTTTGAATCAGAATGGGAAGAGGTTATCAGAGAGTTCAATTTAGCAGATAATGACTGGCTCTCTGATATTTTTGAACTCAGGGAATCTTGGATCCCTACATACTATAGAATGCAGGAGCTGTCGGGCCTTATGCGAACAACATCGAGGTCGGAGAGTGAGAACCATTTTTTTTGGCCAAGTGTGCAATTCAAAAGCTACTCTTGTTGAGTTCATGACTCATTACGAAAGCGCAATAGAAGCACAGCGTCACACTCACCGGAAAAATGATCATGAATCTCGATATAAACGCCCCCAGTTGAAAAGTAATAACCAAGTGTTGGAGGGCCAAGCTGCTGACATATACACGAAAAATATTTTTTGTGACGTTCAAGCTGAGCTTATCGGAATTGCGGATTGCATAAATCAACGTTACGAAGATCAACCCGAAGGGTTTGTTAAGTTTTACATAAATGATTTCCAGCAGCCTTGTACATCCTTATTTGAGGTAAACAATGGCGTTTTTTGTTTTTTATATGGCGTTTTCTGTATATGGCGTTTATCTTAATCTTTTATAACATTTAATTTGTTTTTTTATGTAGTTGATGTGTTTGTTTGTTTGATTGTTTTTTTATACAAACATTCTCTACATGGCGTTATATAGATATTTTTTTTGGCGTTTTCAGGTAATGTACCGTAAGTCTGATTGCACCTGCAGTTGCTCATGCAAGCGTTTTGAGCAGTTTGGTTTGTTATGTAGACATATTTTTTAAGTTTTGAGAAGTTTGGATATTAGGGAATTTCCAAAACAATATATTTTGAATAGATGGCGTAAAGAGGCTTCGCCAAATTGCTCTTCCGAATACTCAATGAGTCGTGAATATATGATCGGGCTTGATCCCGATGTGCAAAGTATGATGCGAGAAATTATTTTTCCAATGGAGTAGACTTTGAACCGTTTATCTGGTAATAAGGAGGAGCTATCCTTATACAAGGATCGTGTTCAATCTTATATGAAGAAGGTTCAAGATATGCATATTGTTGCTCCTCCTGCTAGTACTATGGATAGATTTGCGGAGATAACCGGTCAATATAAAAATGAAAAGAATCTGATAAGAGTCCCTGTTGGGTATAAGTCGAAAGGTTCTGGATCTCGGAAGCGCCTGAAATCCAGACAGGAGGTAGCAATCGAAAAAACGAAATCAAAACTGAAACCCGGTGCCAAAGAAAGACAATGTTAGAATTATAAAGGCTACGCACACTATGCATCGACATGCAAAAAGGTCGTAATTAAAAGAAAATCGACACGGTCTTCGAGAGCAAACGAAGAGTAGTTTGGTGTTTTTATATTTTTTATTTTTTCAGAACACACACACATTGGAATTTGGCGTTTTATATCTCTTATATAGCATTTTTTTATTTTGTTCCCATCTTTTTTTCTACTTTTTGTGCATAACATGTGAATTGGAAGTTACATAACAAACAATATAAGATCAGACACACAAACTAAACGCCAAAAAAAAAAAAGAACACCTTTTATTAAATAAAAGTACCTTAAACCTCTAATTTGGTCATGCTAAACTAAATAATGTTTTACTGAATGAGATGGACAACATTGTTAATCCTTAGTTAAGAAAGATGTCCAACAATGTTGTCCACCCCATTCAGTGAAACTTTATTGAGAACAAAACTGAATCTTCAAAAAATGACGTTTGCAATTTGTGGTTTTTGTATGTTTTGGCATTTATATTGAGGATAAACTCAATAAGATTTTGCTCAATGAGATGGACAATATCCCCACTTAAGGATTTTGCCCATCACATTGAGTGAAACTTTACCGAGAACAAAAGTGTATCTCAAAGAAACGTCGTTTGGAATCTTTGCTGTTTGAATATTTTGGCGTTTCTAAGTTGAATGGTATTTAGTAAAATATGGCGTTTTGGGTTTGGTGTGTTCAATGGAAGGTCCGAGACATGGTTTATATAGGATTTTTTGGCGCATATTTTAGGCGGGTTTTTTTATTATAATAAATGCTAGTAATGATGTTCCGTCGTTTTAGTTACTATTTGTTTAGATTTATCGTTTAAAAACAAAGTTTGGCGTTTTACATGTAATGACGTTTAGAATAGGATGATGTGTGTTTTGTAGTGTAAGGCGGGAATTTAATGGGGAATTTAATGGTGTTTTATTTATGAGTTTGGCATTTTGTGTGGAGAAGTCTAAAGACCTTTTTACCCTTAATGAAGCGCGTCCACATAATTAAATTGATTTTATTTACGAAAACGCCACCACGCTAATCTAGTCCATAGATTGTTTTGATATGACGATCCATAAGCGTTCTCACTGTTCTCACACTTTTCACCGTTTTCCCTAAATCCTGACCCTATATATATAGGGTAAGGTTCATGCGAGAACCACCTTTATTGCGAGAACCGCGAGAACCAATGTGAACACTGTTGATGCACAAATGTCTGTTAACTTCGTCTTTATAGAGTCTTGTGTCTAGATAGGTTAAACCAGTGCCCAGCAGGTTAAAAACTAGGGTTTGTATGTTTTAGGGTAATTTCGCTTGAAATGGCTTTGCCACTTTCAAACGGCATTACCAACTCTATATATAGCTGATGCACTTGGTCATTTAAAACGGAATTAGAGAGTTGTTTTCAGAGCCGAGGTGCTGTCGGATTGTTATTTGAATTGTAAAAGCTTTGGAAATCAATAAGAAAAGATAATTAGAAAGTATCAAGCTGTATTCACGTTGATATCACTGATTCTGCCTTTAATATTGATTCTGAACTCTTCAGATTGACTCGTTAGGGTCACACGACGATCCAACAAGTGGTATCAGAGCTCAGGACGAGGAGTTCATACCAATTCAGCTTGATTTCATCTGATTTTCTCACTTCAACTCTTTCTTTTCAAAATTAATCAGAATTTCACGGTCAAAATGGTCTGAATTTCACACATTATAAGCGTAACAGTATTTTAATGAATCCTTGAGAATATTGGACCTTAATTTGATCTAAAACTGATAAAAATAGTAATTTCGTTTGAAAATCAGATCGATTTTGATGATGTCATCCTAATTCCGCTTGAAACTGCCACTGGTATTTCACACGGAATCACTAATTCCACTTAAAAGTATTGTTGTTTCACACGGAATCACTAATTCCATTTGAAAGAACTGTTGTTTCATACGAAATTACTAATTTCGTTTGAAATTGTGATTTTGTTTGGTGATTTTGGTTGAAAACCCTATTCCGTGTGAAAAGGCTTATTTCGCTTGAAATACTTAATCTCGTTTGAGTGGGTATTTCGTGTGAACAAGTAATTTCGTTTGAAGGCTGTTATTTCGTTTGAGTTCATAATTTCGCTTGAACTAATTCCGTTTGAAACTGTTTTTCAAAATTTCAAAAATTTTTCTAAGTGTTTGTTGATTGTTTCAGGTACTTGAAAGATGGACGATTTCATGAATCCACTTAGTGACATGTTTGCATTTACCGGTGGTTCGGGTGATGGCACAACAAATAACACGAATGAAACTACACCAACACCGAGTGCAAAGAAAACTCTTTCTGATGCTATGAGTGTAGATAGTGCATATGGAACATACAATAAACCGCCCAAGTTGATGGCAATTGAAGATTACAACAGGTGGGCTACAAGATTTGAAGAATGGCTTCAAGCGTTTGCATACCTCAGTTGGAAAAGCTTGAAAAATGGTTTTGATTTGGGAAGAACGGATTATGAAAATTTGGAAGATAACCAAGTAGAAAGATATGTTGCTGAACAAAAGTGCATTGCTCTGCTTCACCAATCTGTCAGAGATGACATTATTTCACTGATCGAGTACAAAGATTCTAGAGACCTTTGGAAAAAATTAAAAATAAAATGTGTTGGTAGTGCTGAGATAGTTAAAAACAAAAAGAAATTGTTACGAAAAGAATTTGATTTGTTTGGATGTTTGAAAAACGAATCGGTGTCTAAAATGATTGAAAGATTTGGGCATTTGAAGATGGAACTTGCAAGACACGGAATCATATACACTCGAGAGGATTTGGTTGACAAATTATTTGATTCACTACCAAATGAGCAAGACTGGCAGTATTTTGCATTGATGCTGAAGAATACGGTGAAGCCGACTGAATTGACGGTTGATTTACTGATCGAAAGACTGGAAAGCCATGAATTGGAGATCAGAAAATCCAATAAAGTCAACAACACATCATATCAGCAGAATGTGGAACTGTATTACAGAGGAAGTATGATCCCGAAATCTGCATCACCAAAAACAGCGTTTTCTGCAGAAAGTTCAAATACAGTGAATCAAGAAACTCCTAGCAGTGGCTATCATAGTGGATCTTTCTCAACTGCTCAAAGTCAATCTGTTCTGAAAAATCGATTTCAATGCAACATTGCTGTGGATTTAAAGAATGGTCTGAATTTTAATGAAGAATCTGCTAAACAACAGATGGTGTTTTTAGCATCTGTGTTAGAATCATACGAAAGCCTCGTTGCAGGAAAGATTGGAAACACCAACCTAACAAAAGAAGACTACGATCAGATCGACCCTGAGGAGATGGAGTTGATCGATATAAGGTTGTGTATGGCGAGTGCAGTAAGAAGAGCACAGCGATTCATGGAGATTACTGGAAGACAATCTATTGGTGGACCTTCTACCAAGCTAGGCTTTGACAAGTCAAAAGTCACGTGCTTTAAATGTAAACAAAAAGGTCATTTTAAGCGTGAGTGTCGAAATGCTTACACTGATGATACTGCAAATCCTTTTCGAGAAGATTATTACAAAAGAGCAATATATCATCAAAATAAAGGAGAACCTCCTAGGATGAAACAGATAGAGGAAGCACCAAAAGAAAAATCCAAGGCACTTGCTGTGTTTCATGATGATGAATGTTATGATTGGAGTGATGTTTTGCCAGAGGAAGATGCAGTTGGATATGCTTTTACAGCAGCAAAGATTGTTCCTTTTAAAGATACCAGATCTGAAGAAGTGAAGTACGTCAACAGGAAGGCAACAGCTCAATTCATGAAAGGAAAAATCTATCGCACATACAAAGAAGCTCAACAGGCGAAAAGATGGGATGCTGATAGAGAATGTTACCTAGATCCCAATGGAAACATTGCTGCCGATCCAGATACTGTTGATGTTGAAACTCTAACCAAACAAATTGCTGAAGAAGAAGAAGCCAGGCAAAGAATGTGGTGGGGAGGAGGAGAAGCTGATGAGAAAGAAAAAGAGCCATAGCCAAAGAAAGTTGATGACGGGATTATTGATACGTCACAAGAGTTTACCGCAGAAAACTTGAAGAAAATGGCTGATAAAGTTTTTGCAGCAAAAGAACTAGAGGTAGTTTCTGGTTCTGGAACTGAGTCCAAAAACAAGGTCAGTTCAAACGATACACATGAGTCAGGTAAGAAAGTCAAAACTGAGAACGACTACAAAAATTGCATGAAAGAGTGCAAAGTTTGTAGTACAATTGCTTGCCTCAGCGGTAAGAAGGTTGAAGAACTGACTGGAAGAGTCAGAGATGTTGAAGATCAGATTTTAAATCGTGACAAAATGCTGAAAGCTTCAAACGACAGATTAAAGGAATTAACTGAAAAATCGAAAATGATAAAAATGACATAGAAAGAATTAGGAAAGAAAATGAAAAGTTGATTCTTGAAAATCGTCAAATTTCAGAAAACTTTGAGAAGCTAAAACGAACGGTAAAAGATTCTGATGATAGAAATGGTAAAACAACCAAAGAAAATCTTCAACTGACAGGTGTTCTTAGAGTAAAAGAAGAACTAATCAACCAACAGTTGGATGAGATTGCTAATCTGAAGCTTCAGTTTCAAGAAGCTAAAATTGAAATTGAAAATGAACGTATCCAGTTGAAATTGACCAGTTACAACTCCGCAAGTTTTGTTCTTCAACATATCATTCCTAAACCAATTGGGAAGAACGAAGCAGGCGAAGATGTTTACTCGGATGGAACTGGGGTTGGGTTTCATCAGGTTCCACCGCCAGTGTTAAATAATTTTTCAAAGAAAAAGTCCGGGTTGGTTAATGAGGAAGAAATTGATGAGGTTAAACTTCCAGAGTCAATTAAAGTTACATTCAATACATCATCCGATGAGGATAGTGTTCAGTCAGAAATTGTTAAAAGTATGGTTGAAAATGTTTTGAAGTCTGAAAGTGATTCAGCTGAGGATGAAGAATGTTTTCTGAACAATTACATTACGAAACCAAAATCCAAAAACAACTTAAATGAAGAATCTACTCTTGTCATGTACAAGATGTCGGGATCGGATAAGTTGTATTCGGATTCTGAGTTTCCACTGGAGAATGTTAATGTTGCTAAATTAATAAAAGTGTTCAAATTAGTTGAAATTGAAATGTCGGAAATCGAAGGTTTAAAACATTCCAAGAGGCAACTAAACTTTGAAAAAGATAAGGCTTACTATAAAAAACCTGTTATACCACCGCGTTTTTCTAAAAACCATCAAAATAAATGGTCGGGTGGATATCAGGGTGGTAAGAATTATCAAAGAAAGAATTTTCAAAACAAAAAGTTTGTCGAGAGAAAGGCATTTGTAAAAAGTTCAAGTTCACTTTCTGATGAAGAATCTAAGATTTTTTCGAAAACAAATGAAGAATTCTTTGAGAAGAAATTCTCACAGCCTCAGTCTGAAGGCACAAGTCGGGTTGTTGACACCCGTACATGCTTCAAATGTAATCAATTTGGACATATTGCACGAAAGTGTACCAACTTGTAGTCTAAGACTGAAGTTGTTAAGAATCGGAAAAAGAAAGTTGATGCAAAAGGCAAAGCACCGATGGTTGTTGAGAAGAAAGTTTTGAAAAATGAAAACACCAAAATCAAAACGGAACGCGTAAAGAATGTGGTAACTTAAATCAACAAATTTTATAAACGGGTTGCTTCGTCTCAACAAACATGGAAGCCAAAATCAGTGGTAAAGGAATCAAGTTCTCCAAAACCAAAGGTGTCTGAGACTGCAAAAACCATCGTCTTCAAACAAGAAGATGTATGTACCTTTGGATTACTATGAGAAACTTGAAAAGAAATATATACCAAAGAAAGACCAACCAGATGATCAACCTTTTAAAAATGATTTCTTTCTATATAAAAAGGTTGAGATTGGGTCTGAGGAGAGCTTGAAGATGAATGATAAGAATTTTCCACCACTTTACACTGCTAGAACTCACCTAAAAGTCAAGCTACCTGAGTCAAAAGAGGCTTGGGTGGCATCACAATCTAACTAAAGTGTTTGTGATATGTGCAGGAGCTTACAAGATCCATTTCACGTTGGATTATGGATAGTGGAGCTTATTGGCACATGACGGGGAAGAAAACCCTATTATACGATGTTCGTGGGTTTAATGGAGGTTATGTGGGATTTGCAGGAAATCAAGGTGGTCGAATAATCGGTGAAGGAACTCTATCTAATGGTATCGTTACGTTTGAGAGAGTTAACTACATTGCCGAGCTTGAAAACAATCTACTGAGTATTTCTCAGATTTGTGATCGTATGTATACAACACACTTTACAGACAAAGAATGTTTGATCTTGAAACCAGGATTTGTTGTTCCCGAAGAGTGGGTTATCATGAGAGCGCCCAGAGTCAACGATCTGTACGTATTAGACATGAGTGTAGCAACTACTACAACGGGTCAGGCTCATTGTTTTATGTCAAGAG
The DNA here is from genome assembly GCA_030545235.1 of Helianthus tuberosus. NCBI lineage: Eukaryota > Viridiplantae > Streptophyta > Magnoliopsida > Asterales > Asteraceae > Helianthus > Helianthus tuberosus. The sequence goes on along the minus strand of JARYGA010047716.1, from coordinate 12,670 downwards.
CAACGGAAAAAGAATCACAGTTATGGCATCGAAAGATGGGCCATATTCACCTGAGAAAAATGAATCACCTGGTGCACAACGACTTAGTAATTGGTGTTCATGTGAAAGGTTTTCATCTTAAGGGGGAGTGTATTAGCTGTGTCAGAGGCAAGCAAAAGAAGAAATCTCACCCTGGGAAGAAGGAAAACTCAATCTCGAGACCTTTAGAGAGACTCCATATGGATCTATTTGGTCTAGTAAACGTCAAAAGCATAACTGGGGATCTCTATTGTCTAGTAGTTACATATGATTACTCGAGATTTTCATGGGTATTATTTTTGAAGTCAAAAGATGAGATGTTTGATCGTTTGATGACGCTTTTCAAGAAGATGGAAAACTTGTACCAAACCCGCATCAGAAGATTACGTAGTGACAATGGTACTGAGTTCAATAATTTTAAACTGGAAGAATATTGTGATGAAAGAGGTATATTGCATGAATTTAGCGCGCCTTACACTCCGCAGCAGAATGGAGTAGCTGAAAGAAAGAACATGATGCTAATTGAAACGGCCAGGACGATGCTTGCTGATTCTAAACTACCTGTCAATTTTTGGGCAGAAGCAGTGTCAGCCGCATGCTATACACTCAACCGGGTTCTTACAGTAAAGAAATTCAACAAGACATGTTTTAAGCTGATTAATAACCGCAAACCGAACCTGAAGTATTTAGAATCGTTTGGGTCTCCCTGCACAGTTCTTGAGCCTTTTGGTAAATTTGGTGCAAAGAGCATTGAAGGAATTTTTGTGGGTTACTCAAGTCCATTAAAGCGAGTCTTTGTTCCAAGTTTGAAGCGGATTATTGAAGCACACAATGTTGAATGCCAAGGTTATACTATGCCACCGCAGAATCCCGGCGACTCATGGCGTTTTAACTATGACACTTTGTGGGATTCGTTTGACATGAAAGAAGAAGAAGAAGAAGATATCTTTGACGAGTTGGATATTCTAAGAGAGTATGAAGAATCACTAGAAAGATTTCCAGCTGAATATTCTAGACGTCAAAATCGAGCTTCTAATGACGATGAAGCTGGTCCTAGTAATGCTGGAGAACATGATGATATTCAGCAAAATCCTGACAAACAGACGGCAGTCAATGATAATCAAGAATCTGATGATAGACCTATATTCGATCATGGTGATTCAGATTCTGAGGGGGAGCAGATTCAGATTTCAAGTCAAACTATCTCAGTCAGTGAACAAGTTGCAAATCAGAATGTCACAAATTTGGAAGGCGAGGTAGATGTTCCAGGCGAGCTGATGCCGAGAACTCTTTCGTACCATCCAGAAGAGTTGATAATTGGAGAATTACAATCAGGCATTCGCACTAGACGTCAAATTGATCAAGGCCTTACTTGTTTTTATTCAACAGTTGCTTCGTTACAAACTGAGTTTTCACTTAGTTGTTTTATTTCGCAGATTGAACCGCGAACATACAAAGAAGCATTAACTGAAGATTCTTGGGTCAATGCGATGCAAGAGGAGCTGAGTCAGTTTGAGAAGTTAGGAGTGTGGAAATTGGTAGATTTGCCTGATGGTCACGGGAAGATAAACACCAAGTGGGTGTTCAAGTGTAAAAGAGACGATCGAGGGGTTATTATTCGTAACAAAGCTCGACTCGTAGTCCAGGGTTTTAGTCAGCAGGATGGTATAGATTTCACTGAAGTGTATGCTCCGGTTGCTAGACTAGAAGCGATTAGAATCTTCCTAGCATTTGCATCTTGGAAAAATTTTAAAGTTTATCAGCTAGATGTTAAATCGGCGTTTCTCTATGGGAAGGTAAAAGAGGAGGTATATGTCGGACAGCCACCAGGCTTTACCGATCCAATCCACAAAGACAAGGTTTATTTGCTGGATAAAGCACTGTATGGTTTACACCAGGCCCCGAGAGCTTGGTACGAGACATTGTCTCAACACCTACTAGCCAACAGCTTCATCCGTGGAAAAGTGGATGCCACTCTCTTCACCAAAGAAGTCGGCGGACATCTTCTGATTGTTCAGATATCGGTGGACGACATCATATTTGGGTCTACAAATGAAAATTTGTGCAAAGAATTTGAAAAAGTTATGAAGCAGAAATTCGAAATGTCATCGATGGGTAAGATGAAATTCTTCTTGGGACTTCAGGTTGATCAACTGCCTAAGGGAATTTTCATACATCAGACGAAGTATGTTCATGATATCTTAGAGAAATTTGGGATGTCAGGTTCTACTCCAGCTTCCACCCCATTAGCGACGAACCATGGGATAAATCCTGATCTCACCGGAGAGAAGGTAGATGAAACGTTGTATCGTTCCATGATCGGATCGCTGATGTATTTGACAGCTTCAAGACCCGATATTATGTATCCAACCTGCCTCGCAGCAAGATTTCAATCTAACCCAAGAGCTTCGCATATGGTGATTGTGAAACGGATATTACGCTACCTGAAAGGAACTCCATCACTGGGGTTGTGGTATCCAAGAGAAGGTGATTTCACGCTCGAAGGGTATTCCGATTTCGGATGCTGCAAAGTTAACGCTAAATCAACAACAGCGGGGTGCTAGTTTTTCGGACCACGATTGGTTACCTGGCAATGCAAGAAGCAGACCTCTGTAGCTTTGCCCACATGTGAAGCTGAGTATGTATCTGCTAGCAGTTGCTGCTCTCAGATCTTGTGGATCCAGCAATAGATGCGCGACTACGGTTTGCAATTTCTTAACACCCCTATCTTTGTTGATAATGAGGCAGCAATAAATATTACTAAAAATCTTGTTCATCACGCTAAAACGAAACACATAGAAATTCGTCATCACTTCATCCGAGACTGTTTCGAGAAGAAGTTGATACGAATTGAGAAAATCCACACTGACGAACAAAAAGCTGATTTACATACCAAAGCGTTTGATAAAACTCGTTTTCAATATCTTTTGAAATTGAACGGTATGAAGCTTTTATCGGTGTTGGAGGAGATTCTTGGTGTTGATGAAGGAGACATTGTAGATGATGTTGAGAAGCAATCTGCAATGGTTTGTCGATTTTTTACTTGTTTTGGTATTTAGGGGGAGTATAGGGTAATATTTTCAGAAAATACAAAAACAGTAAAAATTTCAAAAATTCAAAAACATGAGATATTTTCAAAATACAAAAACAATAGAAAACCAGAAAAGAGCTTGTGTAAAAAGGGGAAATGATAGTACATTGGCTTGACAGTTACAGTATGCTAAAGATATGTAAAGTTTAAAAGTCTTAAACAGTCTCGCTGATGATGTGCTGATAGGTTTTTACACATTTAGTAGGTTTGTTCGGGATATAAATCTAAATTCATTCAAACTTGCTTATTTTGTGGGGAACACTACTTGGATATATAGGTAACCCCTGAAATCTCTTTTGAAGGATCCCTTTTTCTGAGATACTAGGTCTTTATACTCAGTGATATCTGGGGTATTATCCCGGGACTTCTGATTTTGCGGAAGCAATGGCCTAGTCCCCGTATAATACTTTACGCTTGCTTGAAACATAGCATCTCCCTCAGCATAAAAAAATGATGAAACATTGAAAAATGCTAATCATGTGTTGTTGAAGAAAAGATCCTCTAAAGGGGACACACCAAAAGTCGAAGCCGTCATCTCTCTGCTGAACGAAAGTTATGACCTGAGCTCTCACGGCCCTCGCATTTAATCCCGTACAGATATCATCTGTGGTATACTCACCTGTAAGACTGAATACTGAGATTTGGATACGGGAGTATATTCAAGAGGTGGGACACATGAATGAGTTTAAGTTCTTAATACACCTAATTCGTATCCTGAACAGATTGAAAATTGTGTGAGAATTTTAGTGGATCAGTATATCGACAATCTAAGTGAATTGTTTAATTCTGAGTATGAAATTAAAGCTTAACGGTACTTGTGACTTGTCAAATAGCTGATATGATTTTCTAACACGCTCACCAAAAATATGTTTGTAAATAGTTTACATTTACTGCATTTTATTTCTGTCTTTACATTCTAGTTTAGAAACTTTATTAAAAATCCAAAAAGATTTTACATTTCTGCTTTATTTTCCGACAAACCAAAGTGGAAAGTGGATCTTCAGATTCGAAAGTTGAAGAAGATGCAGGAAGTTTCTGAGTTGGAAGATGAGTTATGAGCTTATCATGTTAAACTTGAAAATGAAAAGTCAAAACAAGTTCATTAATTTGAAACTTGTAAATTTCAGAAAATTGATTGAACTAGTTTGTACAAAATGTCAGTGTGATTTGTCTCAGGTTAACCAAGGTCATTAAATTGGACTTGGTAGACAAGTTAAGTGCCTAGGGTCATTAATTTGGACCTGGATACTTAAGTAGATTTCTAAATTCTGACAAAACCAACAAATGAAGACAAATGGTAGTTTGGATTGAAATTGTCATAATCATAAATCTTATGTTAAGGTAGAGATTGTGCAGGTAACAAGTTTTGTTATTGAGAAAACAGCAAAGCAAAATCCCAGCTAACTGATAGGGGGAGTCTGAAGACTTAAAAGTCAGATACAGTTCTCAGATCTACATTCAAGGGGGAGTTTGAAGGTTGTTAAAGATTCAGTTTCTGTAATTTATGCTAGCTGTTGATAGAAGTAGAAAAGATTTGAAGGATGCTTTACAATGTCAAGACATATTGGAACAGAGAAGATAGACAAAGACTAAAGACTGAAGACTGGATGCTAAAGACTTCGTCAACATCCAAGGGGGAGTCTATTGATGCATAAATGTCTGTTAACTTCGTCTTTATAGAGTCTTGTGTCTAGATAGGTTAAACCAGTGCTCAGCAGGTTAAAAACTAGGGTTTGTATGTTTTAGGGTAATTTCGCTTTAAATGGCTTTGCCACTTTCAAACGGAATTACCAACTCTATATATAGCTGATGCACTTGGTCATTTAAAATGGAATTAGAGAGTTGTTTTCAGAGCCGAGGTGCTGTCGGATTGTTATTTGAATTGTAAAAGCTTTGGAAATCAATAAGAAAAGATAATTAGAAAGTATCAAGTTGTATTCACGTCGATATCACTGATTCCGCCTTTGATATTGATTCTGAACTCTTCAGATTGACTCGTTAGGGTCACACGACGATCCAACAAACACAACTAAAAATACCTAAAAAATCTAACCCCACCCCCCCCCCCCCCAAAAAAAAAAAAAAAAAAAAACTTAAAAAAAACCGCTCCTATATATATGTGTTTTTTTAGTTATTTTTAGGTATTTTGGTTGTGTTCACATTAGTTCTCGCGATTCTCGCAATAAAGGGTGGTTTCTAACAGATCCTTCTCCTATATATATATATATATAATGGAAGTATCTATAGAAAACCCTTATAATTTAGAAAACTTGGGAAACTCTAACCTCTGGATTTAAAAAAAATTTACACATGTTATATACATGTTTTTAAAGGTTTTGGGCAAAATAAAAAAACAAAAAAACGCCTAGTGGATATTTAAAAAAAATAAACAAATTTCTGGGGTAACATATGTCAGACAAATGTAACATATGTTACACCAAAACTTGTTTATTTTTTTTTAAATATCTACTCGGCGCTTTTTTGATTTTTTTTGCCCAAAACTCTTGAAAACATGTATATAACATGTGTAAATTTTTTCAAAAAAAAAAAAATCGGGAGCTTTGAGTTTCCCGGGTTTTCTAACCACAAGTGGGTTTTCTCTACATCCTTCCCCTATATATATATATATAGGGGGAGGTTCATTTGAGAAGATAATTTAATTGAGAAGAAAAAGAACAAAGAGTATAATTGTAAAATGTTAAGTAGTTTTTCATTCATCTCATGTATTACTGTCTTTAAGTAATTAATTACTCAAAAAAATTATCATTCTTTACACTAATTTTTTTTTCCTACACACATAAAAAGTTATCCTACACATTTCGAAATTTATCCTACACGACTCGTAATTTATCCTACACACCTAGTAATTTGTCCTACGCTCTATTTTTTTTTTTTTTTTGAAAAATATATATTTTGAAAAATAAATTACAAATTTAATGTAGTTAGCTGTTAAAGAGGAAGACTACAAATTAATGATCTATGTAAGTTTATAAATATACCCTTATATTAAAATTAAAGACAAATATTAAATGAAGTAAAATAAAGCATTCTTATTGGTTGAAACTTCTTCTTTTTTCTTTTTACAAAAAAATTCTTCTCATTTGAACCCTCCACTATATATATATATATATATATATATATATATATACACATATATAATGTAAGTATCTATGAAAAACCCATTTAATCTAGAAAACTTAGGAAACCTGGATTGTGTGGACATGATTGATCCACATCATCTATTAAAAACACATGATCAAAGGGTAATTTAGTCATTTTGTTCAAACCATCACCTCACCCTTCCTCATCCCATCATTTTCTTTATGTCACATCTCTCTCTCTCTCTCTCTCTCATATATCACTTTTCATCCAACCATTTTCAAAATAATTCATTAGATATTAGAGAGAGAAACATCACATTTTCATCAAAGCCACCATCAAAGCTACGAGATCTGAATATCGAAGATCAAAGCCACCAGATCTGAAGATCGAAGATCGAAGACACCATGTGTTCATGTACTCATCCCTTTCTTTTGAAGCCACCGGATCTGAAGATCGAAGCAGGCTGAAATCGTTTGGTTGCATGAGTTTCTAGAGAGGGAAAATTATTGGAACACCAAGACCAAAAACACACACAAGTGTGCGAGTGAGAAGCAGGTCAGAAATCATTTGGTTCATGGGTTTTAGAGAGAGAAAGTTGTTAGAACACCAAGAACACACACACAATTATGTGAGAGAGAAGCATGTCAGAAATCATTTGGTTCATGGGTTTTGGTTAAGAGAAAAAGTTGTTAGAACACAAAGAACATACTCACAAGTATGACATGGACTGGTTCCATGTCTTAATTTTATTTATTTGGTAAAAGTTGAATGATTTTGTGTGTGTATTAATAAAATAGATTTGATAGTTTGTTGGGTATTTTTTTTGTTTTAAATGTATTAAAAAAAATTTAGAATTGAGATAATGATTGTTGTTGTTGTTGTTATATATTAATTACCTTTAAAAAGTCCATAATCTAATCGTTGATGATCTCGTTTATTTTATAAAAAAATTGTGTTTGGTTTGGTTGCTTGTTTGAGACTTTTGATCTGAACAGTAACTGTTTTTGTTAGTTTGGTTGCTTGTTTGGGGCTTTTGATCTGAATACTAACTGTTTTTTTTTTTTTTTGTGTTATACTAGGCGATAACCCATGTATAGGCATGTTACATGTGTTACAACAAAAAGTTTACCCATGTGTAACACGTAACACATGTTATACATGTGTTACCACTCTAGTGTAACACAAGTTACAAACATGTGTTACATATGTGCAAGCCCCTATATTTTGCTTGTTTGGGGCTTTTGTTTATCCTATATGTTATGTGTTACCTTTAGAAACTTCATAATTTATTAAGAATATCTCGTTTATTTTAAAAATAAAAAGTAGTGTCTTTTTGTGGGATAATTAGATACATATATAGTAACAACGTTACACATGTTATTTATAGTTACCCCAACCCTTTTTGGACACAAAGGAGGCTGCACATATGTAACACATGCTTGTAACTTGTGTTACATTAGAGTGGTAACACATGTATAGCCACATTACACATGTTACATATAGTTGTTACACGTGTTACAACAAAACTTTACACAAGTACACATGTTATAACATATACTGATTCCCATGTGCATATACTTTTGTAACTTGTGTTAAACACTGTTGTTATGCGGTTACTTGGTTTATATTATATGACAATGATTCCCATGTGTTGTATATACTTTTGTAACTTGTGTTACAAATCACATGTACTAGCATGTTTGGATGTATACACGTTACATATACCAAGTGTTTTTCATACACATATATACCATGTGTGTTTCATACACACATGTAACATGCGTACGACTAGTGGTGCATATACTCATGTTACTTGTGGTGCATATACTCATGTTACATGTATACGTACATTATTACATTTTTTGCTGGCATAATTAGCTACGTATGTTACATTAAATGTTACCCATAACATCATTAAAAGGGTAATATATAAAAATGATACAAAATGTATAAACTTCATAATTTATTCGGAATATCTCGATTATTTTACAAATAAAAAGTCGTGTTTTTTTTTTGTGGGATAATTAGCTACATATGTAGTAACAACGTTACACAAGTTACTTATAGTTACCCAACCCTTTTTTTTAGACACAAAGGGGGGTTGCACACATGTAACACATGTTTGTAACATGTGTTACACTAGAGAGGTAACACATGTATAGCCACGTTACACATGTTACATAGGAGATTAATAGGTTTTAACTATAGAAGATTAATATTGATGTACTTGTTTTGTTCATAGGTGAAAAGATGTTTTGTGTTCAAGATGAAGATGGTTATCAAGAAGCGAAGCCCGCCGAAGGATTACAACGCATCATCAGGTTTTCGTGGTGACGATGGTGTGTTTTTTGGTTAGCTGCTATGTGTTGTAAAGATGGATGTTGTTGTGATGACCATTTTTAGAAGCATTTCAACTATTGATATAAAATTCATTTTTATTTTCATTGTTAGTGTGAATACGGATGTTGTTGGGAAGGCAATTTTTTTTTTATGCAACAACTATATGTAACATGTGTAAGATGGTTATACACGTGTTACATATGTTACCCCATAGTGTAACATATGTTATAAACATGTGCTACATATGTCAGACCGTTTGGTGTCAATTTAAACTTAGTAAAATTACATATGTAACAACATTACATCATCCAAAATGTCATATCAATAAACAAACAAGTAATATATGTAACTATAGGTATATGTGACTAGTGTAACGAATTAAAGGGACAAACGATACACTTCATGTTACATATGTACCTAGAGTTGTTATTAACAATGTTATTAGTAGATAAAAAACCTGCATTAACGTATATTTTTTACATTGAACCCAGCTTATTGGTCATAAGTCTTATACATGGAAATAAGTTCTTCCAGTGTGATGTACGATTTAACAATAATATGATGATATTGCTCGTTGGCATTCGCTGTCCACAATTTAGTGCCATTAGAAGACTCGTAAAGATGGTAATGTGGAGTATGTTCTAGATTATCTATGGACATAGGGACGGATGTTAGTATAAGTTTGTGTGCGTTATGAACCCTGTAATACGTTTAGCACTCTTGGGTAACAAAAAAGATCACACATGACACTTGTCGCCATGTTACATGTAACATCTTCTCTACAACGTGTGTAACATCCTTAAAAGTTGTGTTCCCACTCTGCTTTATATTTTGTAAGTACTTATAGGTAAACATGTTTTAAAGATACAACATGTAACATGTGTTACACCGAAATGTTACACAAGTGTTTCTAGTTTACACATGTTACATCTTGTGTAACTCTGCTTTATATTTTGTAAATGTTTCCAGTTTCCAATTTAAACATGTTTTAAAGATACAACCTCTAACATGTAAGTACTTATAGGTAAACATATTTTAAAGATGCAACCGTATCACCTTACAAGTTATATGTTTTGTTGACAAACGCCATGTCACACATGTTACACACTATAGAGTGAAACAACAGTATTGAACGCTGCTACACATTTCCCATTCTGTCATAACATGTGTAACCTTTATGGGGGTATCGATGTTGTAGGTTTATACAGGCATACAAATGATCCAAAACTGATCATACATGTGTTACCCTATAGTGTAACATTAGTTACAAACATGTCTTACATATGTGCAGCCCCGATTTTTGGTAACAAGGGGGTTGAACATATGTAACACATGTTTGTGACATGTGTTACACTAGAGGGTAACTTCTGTACAACGTCAAAGGTACCCACCACATGCCCTTCATCGACTTCTTGTTCCCATTCTTCATCGGTTTCTCCATCTACCTTCTTTCGCTTTATGGCCACCTTTTGTCGTATCCGATATTGTGGTTCTCTTCCTTCCTGCCAAGATCCCTTCTCGTTTGGATGCAACTGCTGTGGTCAAGTCGTAATAACACAAGTTACAGTCCAACATTTTTAGTCTACTAATTAAAAAAATAGTAGTAACATAAATAAGACTAGCTACTTTCTACCCAATTATGCCCTGAACTTGAAGTCTCCCCAAATTTTGAGTTTTTATCTGCATCATTTCACACATAAAAAAAAACTAAGTAAAACCACCCAAAAAAAGGTTACATATGTAAACAGTTAGCACACACTTCAAACAACTACTATCCGGTAGAACCAACTCCCTCGCTACAAGCACTAAAAAATATGTAACATATGTTAGCACAACCTTTCGTATTTGTTTGTCGTCGTATAGCTTTCGTTTTTGTTTTCTGGATTGCCTTCGTGATCGAAGGGAAAGTCTTCCAAACTTCTACTACGACTTTGTGGGCCTTATGCTAGGGGGTTTGGGAAAAAAGATAAATTCATTGTTAACGATAGGGAATTCTAAGATGTGTTACACATGTTAGAATTGTTTATTGTTTTGAAGTAGCAATAGGCATTCTAACATGTATCTGCATAATGTTGTGAAAAAAGATTCCTTCATTGTTACTTCAAAACAATAGGCAGTTGTAACATATGTTAGACATGTAGCTCTTATATTAAAATATTTCCTAACCAACGTAAGACGTATTACATGTGTTACACTTCAGAACATTATGCAGATACTTGTTATAATGCCTATTGTTAATTCAAAACAAAAGACAATTGTAACATGTGTAACACATGTTACAATTGCTTTTTGTTTTGAAGTAACAATAAAGATATTTTTTTTCATTGTTACTTTAAAACAATAGGTAATTGTAACATGTGTTACACATCTTAAAATTGTTTATCTTTTTCAAATAACAACAGGCATTGTACACATGTAACACATGTTACAATTACCTATTGTTTTAAAGTAACAATAATTTTTTTTTACTGTTACTTCAAAATAATAGGTAATTGTAACATGTGTTACACGTCTTAAAATTGCACCACTCCTATTAAAAAAATTAGGAAATGTTAAAATCAACCCAACTTACTACCTATGAAAACACTAGTCAATATAAAAAGAACAAACCAAATATCCTTTTTTGTATTTCAACGATTAGTGTGTCCGAGTCCCAATCCTCAAAATATGTACATCGTCAGTTTCTTCGTTACTTAATTTCATAAAAATAAAACAGGTGTAACACATATGTTTTTGATAAAATAAAGTCAGGTTTAACATATGTTACCTATTTTTATAAAAATAGGACAAGTTTATAAAAATAAGACAGGTGTAACACATGTTACACTAACATGTTTACCTAATAGGAGAGGTTTAACACAAGGTAATAAGACAGGTTTAACACATGTTACATCATTTTATAAATTTGAGACAGGTTTAACACATGTTACACTAATATGTTTACCTAATCAGGGAGGCTTAACACATGTTACGCTAATACGTTTATATGCTTTTGAGTCCGTTGACTTGTACCCTAATATCAGACAGGTCTAACACATGTTACCTAGCCGCATTCAAAACAAAAATCACCACTGATCGGACCCAAACACCTACCTACTTAGGGAAAAGTTCAAAAAGGAAATTATGATGGACAATCATATACATGTGTGCATACAAATTTGCTTAATGTTTTCTTACTCGAACGGGTATTTTATAAACATCAAGTAGTTAGTGTTAAAATTTAAATATGATTTTTTTGGGACAAAGCGATTGCAAAGTAGATCCTTCTAGAGCTCTTTAACTTTTGTTACTATTTTTCCAACTCTGTTAATAACCAATTATACATAGAATTGGAGCAAATCTGTTTGGGCGTTCAAACACCGATCGATCAGAAAAAACAAAAAACACCTACTGATAAGGAACCCGAATCAAACTTACTTGCTTCCGCATGTTCTTGCTTTCTTCCATTTCCGGCGACTTTTACCGGACGATAACAACTGAAACGTTGATCTCATATATATTCTTCTCCGGTGGGTTTGCGGTTTCGATTCACTGCTGCACCTTCTTTCCCGGCGATTTCGATTCACCGCCGCACCTTCTTTCTTCTCCGGCGTTTTCGATTAACAGCCGCACCTTCCTTCTTCTCTGGCGTGTCTTTCTTCTCCGGCTTGTCTTTCTTCTCCGGCTTGTCTTTCTTCTCCAGTGGGTTTGGGGTAGATGGAAGGTCTTGAGAGAGAAAGAGATGATTTTGAAATGAAAGGTCTTGGGGTTGATAACTTTTGAAATGAGGTTGGGTTTTGAGTAGTTGTTATTGAAAATCGTGTTTCATATCATTTAATGCATGTCAAATCAGTATTAAAATAATATATAAAATGTAATAATATCATAGTTAAGTTTACCTATATGCCCTTGAAGTACCTTTATTGACTTTATCACTCTATTTAATTTAATTCAAAAAGGCTTCAAATTTTATGAGTCATTGGATGATCTTGATCAATGAGTATAGATTGGGTTTCCTATGTTTTCTTAGTACAAATAAGTTTTCTATACATCTTTCCCCTACATATATATACATATATATGTATATATGTGTGTATATATATATATATATTATACATATGTAATACAATCTTTGTTTGT
>JARYGA010047715.1:0-45793 GCA_030545235.1 Helianthus tuberosus | reverse complement strand
TTACTACTGCTTCCATTGAAATTACTAAACCTTCTAATTACCAACCCTTTATTGACTCCAACTCTAATATATATAGATGGTTTTTGGTATTTTTAGTGTGGTTACAATCAGTGGCGAAGCTTGAGATTTCCGACCAGGGAGCCAAAAACGTATATTACCCAAAAAATTCTGTAAGACCGGGGGTCGAAAATGTATATACCAAAAAATTTCTATACGAAAACTACATACTCTCCACTACTGTGCGAAAAATTCAGGGGTCGGCCGCCCCCTCTCGCCCTATAGAAGCTGCGCCCCTGGTTACAATTGCTTCTTTGGAGATTTTTATCTCTAAACATTTTCTATATTATGAATCCTAATAGTTATATTACCATTTTTATGAATGTATACTCTTGTGTATTTATCTCCAAACATTAGTATTGTGGCAAGAAATTTTTTTGGATGAATTACACTTTTCGTCCTTTATGTTTGTAGCTAGTTGCAATGGATGACCTTTACCTTTAATAATTACAGCCACAATCCTTTATTTTGAAAACTCATTACATCTTTCGTCCTTTACCACTAACCAGGTTAAAATTTTGAGTTAAGTCTAGTCACAGGAGGGTATTATGGTCATTTCACGCTTTTATTTTAATTATTTTTAATAAATAAAACCAAAAGTTCATCAGATATATAATTTCATCCCCATTTAACTTCCTCTCTCTAAGATAGCAGCATAAGCCCACCACCACCGCCACCTGATACATCACCACCACCGCCATCATCGAAGCCACACCGTCGCCACACACACACACTCTCTCTCTCTATCTATCTATCTATCTATCTCTAAACTCATTATCTCATAACTTCACAGCCGCATATCTGGTGGGATTTTGTCAAACCCTAAACACAAATCTGGTGGATTTCGATTCCTGCAAAGAAACTAAAGTGATTTCAGATGGTAGACTAGAATCGATGGTTCTTGGCTTGGAATTGAAGCTCTCCGGTTGTGAAGACTCACAGATCTGATGGTTCTTGGCCCGGAATCGAAGCTCTCTCTGTTAACCCCATCTCTTCAACCAACCTTACAACCACCATATCCAACCATTACCACCACCAGCTGATGTATAACTCAAGGTAAGAACTAGCGACACGTACCTGCAACAACAAATGAAGAACCCACCAACACCGAGCCCGATAACTCAGATCTCAGATCTGTTTGAATGAAGAAACCCCAATTTCCTCTACCGTATCCTCTGTTGTTGTCACCGCACCTTGGAAATTCCCACCAGCTGGCATATTGTTGTCGCCTGGTTTAGGAGGAAGGTCTCCAGGACCCCTCTTAGCTTGAGCTGCAGACGACTGAGCCTGAGCCATCTGTTGGTTTCTATTGATCTGTGCTTCTCCCATCCATTGTCGTTATTCAAAGGCCCTCTTTTTACTTCACCTGCTTTAATCGACGCCTGCCCTAATTTAACCCTAATATTCAAATCACTACCAACCGCTCCGCCGAATGCCCTCCCTACCGCCTCATTCACTCCCACCCGAACATTCAAATCAACTTCAACACTACTAGAACCACCACCACCATCGTTACTCTCATACTTCCTCTCACCTCCATCATCCACCGGCTGCAGGCGATGCACCGGTTCCAACTTGTTCTCAACTTGATCCTCATTCTTAAACCCTAAATCCTCATCTTTCCTAATAGACTAATGAAAACCCTTACTGGCGGTGGGTTGTAGTTTATGCTAGATCTGGTCTTCATTGGATATTTTTTTTGTTTTATAGTGCTAATTAAATTATTTTTGTTAGTTGGGTAGATTTGATGCTTCACTGGTGATGTGATGGTAAATTATATTTGTTTTATTTATTAAAATTCTTTTAAGTTAAAAGACTAAATTACCCTTAAGTGATTAAAGTTAACTGAAAAATTTAACCTAGTTAGTGGTAAAGGACGAAAGGTGTAATGAGTTTTCAAAATAAAGGACCGTGGCTGTAATTATTAAAGGTAAAGGTCATCCATTGCAACTAGCTACAAACATAAAGGACGAAAAGTGTAATTTATCCAATTTTTTTAATGAAGTTATAATAAGTGCTCTTTATGTTTGTAATTTATCCAACCCGCTTGAAAAACCAAGAAGGTAAGAACTATTAAATTGTCAGTTAGGTTTCCGCGGTTGTATTTCCATGTTTTATTATCTAAGAATTCCTAGTTAATTTTTGGTTACAGGAAATGAGATACTTTTTTAGATCTTTCCTACTACATATGTAGCACACAATGTATATATACCATGCTTGTCACCATGTTATTAGCACAAATAGCACAGGATGAAACACATGAAAAGATCAAATATAGAAATATAGAAACAACGGATAATTGAAGTTTGAATTCATAACAGTTTCTTCTTGTATAGACATACAACATACTGTTGTATAATTTGAATTTACAACGAAGAGTTGATTACTAATGATCTACATTTGTTGCTAAACTAGCAATTGTGACTGATTCTCTGAAAGAGATATCTTAAAGTTTTCTTATAATTAGAAAATCCCAAAAACCAGAAGCTGAAATCATCCACAGTCACAAGCTTGATATATTTTTTCGATGGTCTCTTCATGTTCGCGCTCTCTCCTACTCCTTTAATCTTTTCTAACGGAATCGACACCTTATATTGGAACTTTAACACCTCTCCTGCTGCAGAATACGTTTTGACAGACCTATCACTACAAAATCCAACCCTTTCTGTAGTGATAAAGAGGATTCCTACGATCGGGCCAGCTGTAGTGTATATGGAACATCGGGTAGCATGCAACAACTTCTCAGAGTCCCGGGTACTGAAATTTTTACGAAAGATTCTTCCCTCACAGCCGAGTGGAAGGATTTTGGCACCATAACTCAACTTATGTTTCACAATTTCTAGCAGTCTTTCTATGCCATTGATTTTGGAAGAAGACGGAAGAGCGCATAGACTTTGACAAGATTTAGACAAAAGTAACCCCCTTGATACAATCGGGGCTGCCAAGGCGCTGCTCGAGAGTCTGTTATCCATATTTTGACCTGGGGTGGTTGTGATCTGGTTGTGCTTGATGCTGAAGTTGTTGGCTAATGTCTTCTGGATCATGATATTTATAAGCTGATAAAGGTGTCATAAACTACCAACTGTTAGTTGGATTAGTCATCTGTGTGTCGTGCTTGTTGGTGGTTAGCATATGAGATCTAGAAAGTAGGATATATTCACTCCTTTTGACTTTGAGCTTGAGTTAGAATATTGCTACTTTATTTTGTTTAATCAGACTGACATGTAAAGATGTAGAAATATAGGTTCATGTTCATGGTTATTGAATGTACCATGTATGCCATGTCATGAGTAGAAGAAGCACATGGCATGCATGATGATTCTTGATATACCCTTTTTCTGTCCCATATTATAAAAGAAAAAGAGAGAATTAAAAAACAATATTAAAATTCTGATGGTCTGAAGAGAGGTGTACTATTGGCCCACAATAAGAAGTAATACAGCTGATTTCATGTAGATATGTCCTCAATTTCCTATTGAAAACATTCCTTCTTGGGCCCATGGACTTTGTAATATGGGGAACTAAATTGATAGTGTTAGTTATGTATAGGTTTTTTTTTTCAAAAGTTCATAATCGGGTTTTAGCCACAAGGGAAGGGGGGCAATTAAATTTAATACGGGGATGAAATTACATAAATACCCTCACATGAGTTTCACATTTTGTATTTAACGAACTAAATTACAGTCATTAGTATTAAGGTCCTACTTTGCATCAAATTTATTAGATAAAAGTTGCCCATTGTAGTTTGTAAAGATAAATGTTGAAACATGCAATGATATACATACATAAAGGTTGAAATCTGCAATTTACTCTTCAATATACTTTCCTCCTAAAGGAGATAATACAAATGACTAATTTTATTACATCTACAAAGAATTAGGACGTTTAATTAGAAAAATATATACTTTGCGAAATTAAAAAATACGTGCAAGTAATAACTTTAACTAGTTTATTGCCGTAAAGTCGTTATAAACAGCGAAGGAATACAAATGCTGGTAATTTGTAATCCTAAAAAAATAATTAAGTTCTTAAAATAACTACACATTAATAAATATCTAATTAGGATTCTTATATATCTTTCCTTCCACGTAATCTTGCTCGTTGAGATCTTTCTGTCTATTACTTATAGGCCTCGTAACTCATACTGCAAGTTTAGCCCTTCTTGTATATTGGACCTTTTTTTCTGCATCGGTTGGTCCAAGTGGGAATCTCACTTGAGACCAGCAACATATGTTCTGTTAAAATGGAATGTACCTTGAAGCCCATAGCTTGAGAGCGATATGATTGAGCTCAGTGGCGGCGGAACTTTAACAAAAAATCAGTGGGGGCGGACTCTCAATATTTTTACACTACAAAAAAAATTTGAAAATTTACAGTAAAATTAACACTACATGTTGCGCCCCTGAGTAAAATTTACAGTAAAATTTTGAAAATTTACTGATTTACAGTAAAATCAGTGGGGCCGGGGCACCCCGAGCCACAAGAAAGTTGCGCCCCTGATCGAGCTCGCTTGATGCTGAATGTACTAGGCAGTGTATGCTGGATCATGATGTTTAGAAGTTGGCATAGGTTAAGGATCGGAATTTTAATTGAATGAGTCATGTATGTGTCATCATGAATGGTGGTTTGAAATGATTTGCCTATTTTGACTGATTAGCATGACAGTTGAGAATGTTGGTAGTTACTTTTTTTTTTCTGGGCACTTTTCCTTGAGTGATATTGGTCCAATATATGGTCCTTCAGATAAGGTTTATACATTTGGATTTGAAGTCATGCTGACTATGTATTCCTTTCATAGCTGGTTGCTGGTAGTAGTTGGATGAAAGCATCTTGTAATCGACATGGAAACAAGTCACATGTAGATGACATGGTTCAAAAAGAAAGTGGTGACATCCTTTATCTTTCTTCATCATATTCACGTGATCATGTTATGAAACACGTTGAATAAAGAAAATATTAAATAGTTAGTAACAATTCTTTGGTAATTCGACTACAGAGGAGGAAAAGGAAACCGTGATTCAATTGTAGAGTAAAAAAAAATGATTGGGGAATTTCAAAAGAAGCGGGTCGCACGTCATGGATCAGGCTATCTTAATAAAAGGCAGGGAAAACAATGTTGGGTCATAGAATTGTGTCACGTGGCACCACATTTACTTATTTGTTAAGTATAAATATTATACATAAACTAAAAAGTTGGAATGGTATCTGACGTGGACTATTATATTTGATAGTTAAGGGTGCCAACCAACCAAAGCCACCTCAGTAGGGCTTGGGGCGCGAATTATTATTTACTATCAGTTAATATATAAACCAATCATTTAAAGCTATATCAACCCAACATCACATTCACTTAAAAGCCCCAATAAGCCATACATCCCTGCAACACACCTTTTAAAAGTGCACTTACGTGGTGCCTACGTACGTGACAACCCTTCTTTTTCGCCTAAAGCCCCAATAGATTCCCATAACACATAATCTAAAATGTAAACGAGCCAACTTGCTTAGGATAAAAGTCAGGTTGGTATTTTTACATTTCTTAAATGTAACATAATCGAGTTTTTAACTATTAAATTGGACTCTATTACCCTAATATAGCGCCTATGAAATATCCAAAAGCTTATAATACCCGGTTTTGGGTAAACAACCGGGTTGTATTACCTTACTACTGCTTCCATTGAAATTACTAAACCTTCTAATTACCAACCTTTTATTGACTTTGACTCTAATATATATAGATGGTTTTTGGTATTTTTTGTGAGGTTACAATTGCTTCTTTGGAGATCTTTATCTCTAAACATTTTCTATATTATGAATCCTAATAGTTATATTACCATTTTTATGAATGTATACTCTTGTGTATTTATCTCCAAGCATTAGTATTGTGGCAAGAACATTTTTTTAATGAAGTTATAATAAGTGCTCTTTATGTTTGTAATTTATCCAATCTGCTTGAAAAACCAAGAAGGCAAGAACTATTAAATTGTCAGATAGGTTTCCCGCCCGCGGTTACATGTTATATATAACCAGGCTAGTATTGACCCTAATAGGAGTCACCATTGTATTTCCATATATATGTCAATTGTAATTATTCTAGGGTTTTGTACATATCTATATATATTTGATGAATGAGAATAGAGGAGGCAAGAAAGCCATTATCATTTAACCCTAGCATGGTATCAAGAGACCGAGCTCTCTAATCGCAGTCGTCTCTCCTTCGATCCTCCCCCCCCCCCCTCGCTTCTGCTTCCCCTACTAATCTCCTCTCTTCTCATCTTCAACCATGGATACTAAGCTTCACCCCCCCCCCCCCTCAACTGTTACCAATATCAAAAGCCTTATTCCCGTAACCCTAGAGATGGACAGCGGCCTTTACGCTTCATGGAGCGAACTTTTCCGCCTCCATTGTCGCGCGTTCTAGGTTATACAACATCTTTCTCCAAAGCCGACTACCGAATCGTCTTCGTCAAAGGAAACCGACAAGGATAAAGACAAATCCACCAAACCAGTCGATGACTCGTGGGATCGACTGGATGCTATCGTCTTGCAGTGGATTTTTGCAACCATATCTAGTGATCTCCTACACACTGTTCTGAAACCTAATGCTACTGCACATGAAGCATGGGTGTCTCTCGAAAATATCTTTCACGACAACAAAAGTTCCCGGGCTATTCACCTTCTTCATAAGTTCTCCAACACACGTCTCAGCGGCTTCCCGAATGTCTCTGCATACTGTCAACAGCTGAAAGTCCTTTCCAATCAACTTGCAAGTGTTGGTTCACCGGTTGATAACCAGAGTTTAGTCTTAAAACTAATCAGTGGGTTGAACGAACAATATGTGGGAATCGCTACTATCCTACAAAATCAGGATCCTCTTCCCAGCTTCTATGAGGCACGTTCTAAACTCATCATGGTGGAATTTCGCAAAGCCGAACAAGCCCTCCAAGCGTCTCAAACAGCCGGTACCGCACTCAATGCCAACACTTCTCGTTCGACCGGCAATAACAATGGATCGGGTGACTACCGCACGGACGGTCAATATGGTGGCCGGGACCGTGGACGAGGCTCGCGGGGCAGAGGACGTGGCCGGAACTCATAGGGTCGCGGTCATGGCAACAACAACAACAACAACAGTATGTGGCAGCCTTGGAATGCATGGTCAAGCCCATGGAACAACCAGTGGTCCGCCCCTCCTCCATGGGCCTCCCAGTAGTGGGCCGCACAAGCCCAGCAGCCGTGGGCCAGTCCGCAGCAGCAACAACAGTGGGTCGCGCCTCCCTGCCTGTACCCGACAATCAACCCATCTCCTCCTGGAGGTTCATCTTCTACTCACGGTCTCCTTGGCCCTCGGCCCAATCAGGCCAATCATGCTGCTTATACGCCTACGGACATTGAACAGGCAATGTATACCATGTCCCTGAACCAACAGGATCTGATACCGGTGATGGACACTGGCGCCACGACCAACATGACTAACACCCAAGGTAACTTTACATCATTTTTTAATAATAGCATCCCACAAGATATAATTGTTGGTAAGGGCTCGACCATTCCGGTTGTTGGATATGGCACTCAAATCCTACCCCCACCCTTCCCACCTTTTGTCCTAAAGAACGTCCTATACGCACCAAAACTACTTAAAAATCTTATTTCCGTTAGACGTTTTACCACTGATAATTCCGTTTCAGTTGAATTTGACCCGTTTGGTTTTCTCGTGAAGGACTACAAGACCCGGATCCCTATCCTACGATGCAACAGTAGCGGTGACCTATACACGTTATTGCTCGGACCGGGAAGCACAACCAATCCCTCCACCTTTGCAGCTATTTCCTCTCAATTATGGCACCATCGTCTCGGCCACCCGGGGCAACCTACTATGCAGTCTTTAAAACGTTCATGTTCTATTAATTTCAGTACTTTAAATAACAACATTTGTCAATCTTGTGTTTTTGGAAAGAGTGTTCGATTACCTTTTGTTACTTCTCATACTCATATATTTCAACCATTTGACATCATACATAGCGACCTTTGGACATCACCCATACTAAGCTCGGGTGGTCATCGATATTATATTCTTTTTCTTGATGACCACACGAACTTCTTATGGACATATCCCATCTCCAAGAAAATCCCAGGTATACTCTATATTTTGTCACTTTTACAAATACATTGAAACCCAATTTGAGAAGAAAATAAAAACCCTTCAATGTGATAATGGTAGAGAATATGTCAACTCATCTTTCACACAATTTTTTCATGAACACGTCATGCAATATCGACTCTCGTGTCCACACACGTCTTCCCAAAATGGCAAAGCGGAACGTCAAGTCCGCACCATCAACAACATGCTCCGCACCCTCTTGGCTCATGCCTCCTTACCATCGTACTTTTGGGATCACACCCTCGACACCGCCACCTACCTTCTTAATATACTTCCCGCCAAACACAAACACAAACATCATACCACCCCCACTGAAAACTTATACCACCGTATCCCAACATACGACCACCTCCGTGTCTTTGGGTGTCTTTGCTATCCCCTTGTTCCATCTACTACCATCCACAAACTCGAACATCGTTCCTACCCGTGTGTTTTCTTTGGCTACCCATCCACCCACCGAGGCTACAAATGCTTCAACTTAGAGACAAAACAAATTATTATCTCCCGCCATGTCGTCTTCGACGAAACTACATTCCCGTTTGCCAACCATATCTCTCCCACACCCTCCTATGACTTTCTCCAAACCAGGTTGTCCCCTCTATTGTGGCCATCAATTCACTTTCCCACTGCTCAACCCTCATCGGCCCAAACACCTAACACGCCCCACTCGACCCAATCACACCCCACTCCTATCTCGGCCCAATCACCTCTTCACTCGGCCCAATCACCTGTTCCCCCTCTCTCGGCCCAATCACCTGTTCACTCGGCCCACATACCTGTCCCCCCCCCCCTCTCGGCCCACACATCCCCATCACCTAACTAGTCTAGCCCAATATCCCAAACCACACCTATACCTACCTCGATACCGGCCCAGCCTACAAACACCCTACCCGCTCGTACCATGCGGACTCGCTCTATGGACGGGATCACTAAACCCAAACGACAACTAAATTTACACACCACCACCGCCCTACCCGTCGTTCCCTTCCCTAAAAACCCATCCGAGGCCTTGTCCACACCGGTATGGCATCGGGCCATGATCAACAAATTCGATGCTCTTATTAAAAATGACACTTGGGATCTCGTGCCGCGTACACCAAACATGAACATTATTCGCCGCATGTGGCTATTTAAACACAAGTTCAAGTCAGATGGTACATTAGAGCGATACAAGGCACGGCTTGTGTGCGACGGGCGATTACAACGGGTGGGTATTGATTGCGGCGGAACGTTTAGTCCAGTCGTAAAACCATCTACCATACATACGGTTTTATCGATTGCGTTATCACAATCCTTGCCCGTTCATCAGTTAGACGTCTCAAATGCGTTTCTCCATGGGAAGTTGAATGAACGGTATATATGTATCAGCCGATGGGTTTTCGCCATAAAGGTTTTCCTGATCATGTGTGCCGCTTGAAAAAGTCATTATATGGGTTAAAACAGGTTCCAAGAGCATGGTACCAACGGTTTCCTGATTACGTGTTGACTTTGGGGTTCCAACAAAGTAAATGTGATGCTTCCTTGTTCACTTTGCATGATGGTACGAATGTCGCCCACTTACTTCTATACGTTGATGATATTATCCTCGTCACATCAACAGACCATCTTCGACATCAGTTGATGGCTCGCTTAGCCAACGAATTTGCTATGAAAGATCTCGGGCCGCTCAGTTTTTTTCTCGGGATCGCCGTTACACGCCACCATGACACTATGTTTCTTTCTCAGTAGTCGTATGCCGCGGATATCATCGCTCGAGCAGGGATGCAGTCTTGCAATCCCGTCACTAACCCGGTCGACACGCAATCTAAGCTCAGTGCTCACTCCGGTGAGGATTTTCATGACCCGACACTGTATCGCAGTCTCGCTGGGGCACTTTAGTATCTAACATTTACACGGGCCGACATCAGTTACGCGGTTCAATAAATTTGCATATGCATGCACATGCACGCACTGAAAACGTGTCATTGGAACGCGTTGAAGCGCATCATTCGATACATCAAAGGAACCACTACCTACGGTCTTACACTAGGTCCGTCTACCAATCCTTCTCTCTTGGCATACACCGATGCGGATTGGGCCGGTTGCCCAGACACTCGACGGTCTACGAGTGGATATTGTGTCTATTACGGTGATAACTTAATCTCATGGTCGTCTAAACGACAACCCACCATTTCTCGCTCCAGTGCCGAAGCTGAATATCGTGGCGTAGCTAACGTGGTCGCCGAAATCTGCTGGTTGCGCAACTTACTGCTTGAACTTTGTCGACCTCTCACTCGTGCCACATTAGTGTACTGTGACAACGTCAGCACTATTTACTTGTCCGGTAATCCAGTCCAGAATCAGCGTACAAAACATATCGAGCTTGACATTCACTTTGTACGGGTTCTTCATGTGCCTTCCCGTCACCAAATTGCTGACATCTTCACAAAGGGACTGCCGCGGGTACTGTTTGATGATTTTCGTTCCAGTCTCAAGATTCGGCAACCTCCCGTTTCGACTGCGGGGGTGTAATAGGAGTCACGATTGTATTTCCATATATATGTCAATTGTAATTATTCTAGGGTTTTGTACATATCTATATATATTTGATGAATGAGAATAGAGGAGGCAAGAAAGCCATTATCATTTAACCCTAGCAGACCCGTGTGTAGTAATGCGTAAATTAGATAGCTTTATTATCTAAGAATTCCTAGTTAATTTTTGGTTACAGGAAATGAGATACTTTTTTAGATCTTTCCTACTACATATGTAGCACACAATGTATATATACCATGCATGTCACCATTTTATTAGTACAAATAGCACATGATGAAAACAGATGTAAATATCAAATATAGAAATATAGAAACAACAATGGATAGTTGAAGTTTGAATTCATAACAGTTTCTTCTTGTATAGACATACAACATACTGTTGTATAATTTGAATTTACAATGAAGAGTTGATTACTAATGATCTACATTTGTTTCTAAACTAGCAATTGTGACTGATTCTCGAAGGAGATGTCTTAAAGTTTTCTTATAATTAGAAAATCCCAAAAACCAGAAGCTGAAATCATCCACCGTCACAAGCTCCATATACTTTTTCGATGGCCTCTTCATGTTCGCACTCTCTCCTACTCCTTTAATCTTTTCTAACGGAATCGACACCTTATATTGGAACTTTAACACCTCTCCTGCTGCAGAATACGTTTTGACAGACCTATCACTACAAAATCCAACCCTTTCTGTAGTGATAAAGAGGATTCCTACGATCGGGCCAGCTGTAGTGTATATGGAACATCGGGTAGCATGCAACAACTTCTCAGAGTCCCGGGTACTGAAATTTTTACCAAAGATTCTTCCCTCACGGCCGAGTGGAAGGATTTTGGCACCATAACTCAACTTATGTTTCACAATTTCTAGCAGTCTTTCTATGCCATTGATTTTGGAAGAAGACGGAAGAGCGCATAGACTTTGACAAGATTTAGACAAAAGTAACCCCCTTGATACAATCGGGGCTGCCAAGGCGCTGCTCGAGAGTCTGTTATCCATATTTTGACCTGGGGTGGTTGTGATCTGGTTGTGCTTGATGCTGAAGTTGTTGGCTAATGTCTTCTGGATCATGATATTTATAAGCTGATAAAGGTGTCATAAACTACCAACTGTTAGTTGGATGAGTCATCTGTGTGTCATGCTTGTTGGTGGTAAGCATATGAGATCTAGAAAGGCCAGATTGGGTACGATATTCACTCCTTTTGACTTTGAGCTTGAGTTAGAATATTGCTACTTTATTTTGTTTAATCAGACTGACATGTAAAGTTGTAGAAATATAGGTTCATGTTCATGGTTATTGAATGTACCATGTATGCCATGTCATGAGTAGAAGCAGCACATGGCATGCATGATGATTCTTGATATACCCTTTTTCTGTCCCATATTATAAAAGAAAAGGAGAGAATTAAAAACAATATTAAAATTCTGATGGTCTGAAGAGAGGTGTACTATTGGCCCACAATAAGAAGTAATACAGCTGATTTCATGTAGATATGTCCTCAATTTCCTATTGAAAACATTCCTTCTTGAGCCCATGGACTTTGCAATATGGGGAACTAAATTGATAGTGTTAGTTATGTATAGGTTTTTTTTCAAAAGTTCGTAATCGGGTTTTAGCCACAAGGGAAGGGGCAGTTAAATTTAACAAGGGGAAGAAATTGCATAAATACCCTCACATGAGTTTCACATTTTGTATTTAACGAGCTAAACTACAGTCATTAGTATTTGTGAATAACCAGAATGGTTTGATACCTCTTATTGATAATAAACAAGACTATATATACATGAGTTTCCTAACAACCTAAACTCTAACAATGGAAATACAGCAATGATACAGCAAGGACCATTAAGGCAAAATAAACACAAAGATACAACAGAATATTCCTAGGGAATATTACGACTTATAGTATTAAGGTCCTACTTTGCATCAAATTTATTAGATAAAAGTTTCCCATTGTAGTTTGTAAAGATAAATGTTGAAACATGCAATGATATACATACATAAGGGTTGAAATCTGCAATTTACTCTTCAATATACTTTCCTCCTTAAGGAGATAATACAAATGACTAATTTTATTACATCTACAAAGAATTAGGAAGTTTAATTAGAAAATATATACTTTGCGAAATTAAAAAATACGTGCAAGTAATAACTTTAACTAGTTTTTTATCACCCATGGTCGACAGAGAAGAGGAGGCCGTAGCCTATGCGGATCGAAAAAGGTTGTTAGGGATGAGAGCACGTAGCTCTGATACCATGTGAATAACCAGAATGGTTTGATACCTCTTATTGATAATAAACAAGACTATATATACATGAGTTTCCTAACAACCTAAACTCTAACAATGGAAATACAGCAATGATACAGCAAGGACCATAAGGCAAAATAAACACAAAGATACAACAGAATATTCCTAGGGAATATTACGACTTATAGTCCCCCGCAGTCGCAGCGGTAGTTTAACGCACGCACAGACTGGACTTGAATCGATTGAACAGTTGCTTAGGAAGTCCTTTGGTGAAGATTTCTGCGTATTGATAGTCGTCCGGAATATGGAGAACACGAATGTCACCGATACGAACTTTTTCACGGACGAAATGAATGTCAATTTCCACATGTTATGTGCGTTGATGTTGAACTGGGTTTTTGGTTAGATAAACAGCCGAAACATTATCACAAAAAATAATTGTTGCCTGACGAGTGGGAATGTGAAGTTCAAGAAGCTAAGGTTGCGCAACCAGCTCGTTTCAGCGGCAGCATTAGTAACGCCCCGGTATTCAGCTTCGGCACTTGATCTTGAGACAGTGTGTTGACGTTTAGAGGACAAAGAGACCAAGTTGTCGCCAAGAAAGACCTTGTAACCCGAGGTGGAACGGCGGGAATCCGAGCAGCCCCCCAATCAGCATCAGAGTACGCAGTAACAGTAAGAGATTTGGAGGGTCGTATGTAAAGAGCATGATCAGATGTACCCTTGAGGAACCGTAGTATCCGTTTTAAATATTGAAAATGAGGTTCCCTCGGGGCGTGCATGAATAAGCAAACTTGTTGAACTGAATAGGAAATGTCCGGTCGAGTAAAGGTTAAGTATTGTAAAGCTCCCGCCAGGCTTCTATATAGTGTTCCATCAGATAGCAAAGATCCGGCCTACGCACTTAGTTTTGAATCTGTGTCACAGGGAGTATTGCACGGCTTACAGTTTGTCATATTTGCGCTTGCAAGGATGTCCCGAACGTAAGCTTCCTGTGAGAGACGAAGTCCATCTGCAGTACGTGTTACCTGAATGCCCAGAAAGTGATGAAGGGTGCCCAAGTCTGTCATCGCAAATTCGGTGGACAGTGAATGTATAATCTGCTTTAGAAAAGTGTCATCCGAAGCGGTAAGTATAATGTCATCCACGTATAGTAACAAGTATGATGTGTGGTTCCCTTGACGATATACAAAAAGAGATGTATCTGTAGTTGCACTGCGAAAACCACAATTAATAATAAAGTTTGCAAAACGTTGATACCAAGCCCGAGGGGCTTGCTTTAGCCCGTATAAGGATTTTCCCAGCCTGCAAACAAAAGATGGATGATTTTTATCAACAAAACCAGGGGGTTGGAACATGTAGACCGTTTCATTGAGATCCCCATGTAAGAAAGCATTCTTCACGTCTAGCATTGAGATCCCCATGTAAGAAAGCATTCTTCACGTCTAGCTGATGAATAGGCCAGTTTCTAGATACCGCAATACTTAGAACAGTACATGTGGTAGTGGGCTTGACAACGGGACTGAAAGTGTCAAAACAGTCGATTCCCACCTGCTGCGATTTACCATTGACAACTAAACGGGCTTTGTAGCGCTGCAATGAACCATTAGCATTAAATTTGTGGTGGAAGAGCCACATGCATCGTATGATATGGGCATTGTCAGGTCGTGGTACTAACTCCCAAGTGCTATTTTCCATTAAGGCACTATATTCATCATTCATGGCTAAGCGCCAATTTGGATCAGTTAATGCCGTGAGGTGGGATTTTGGGAGAGGGGAGATGGTGATAGTGTGAAGGTTCATAGGGGCACGCGGTTTGGTTATACCGGCTTTGGCTCTAGTGGTCATTGGGTGAGTGTTGATATCAGTGTGTGGCTGTGGTGGCGCAGATTATTCGGTTTCAGCGAAGTGGGTTCGGTTTGGCTGAGGGGCGGATGGTGTTGAGTTGGGTGGGCCAGATGTTGGGCTTGGAGGGTCCGGTGGGTTTGAGTGTGGAGGTGAATGTGGAGGAGGTGAAGGGGTAGTATTAGATGATTGGGCCGGTGAGTTGTGTGGTTGGGCCGGGGGATTGGTTTGGGTAGTAGGGGTAGTTGCATAGTTGTCGGGGTGAGTAAAAATGGTGCTGGCAAGGTCATGTTCGAATGGTGTGTAGTCGGTGAGGTCGTGAGTTTGAGCGAATGGGAAATGAGTTTCATCAAAGGTAACATGTCGGGAGAACACGGTTTTGCCAGTGGTTAAGTTTAAGCATCTATAGCCACGGTAGTCGGATGGGTAGCCGAGAAACACGCAGAGTGAGGATAGATGGCAAAGTTTGTTTGGACGAGTGGAAGATTGGTTTGGGAAGCAGGCACTGCCAAACACACGGAGGTGGTCATAGGTAGGATGTTTGAGGTATAGGGCGGCAGTGGGTGTGTGATTATTGAGTAGTTTAGTAGGGAGGATGTTGTGTAGATAAATAGCGGTGTGGGCGGCCTCGACCTAGTATGTAGTGGGAATAGAGGCATGGGTTAAAATGGACAACATGATTTCGTTGATCCGTCAGATCATGCGTTCGGCCTTGCCATTTTGTTGGGAGGTGTGAGGGCAAGAAAAACGGAATTGCATACCGTTGGCAGATGCAAAGTTTTTGAAAGTGGTGTTGTCAAATTCCCCACCATTATCACATTGGAATGATTTTATGGGGAGGTGAAATTGAGTTTTGATGTATGTATAAAATTTAATAAATTTTGTGACTGTTTCATATTTATAACGAAGTGGAAATATCCAAGTGTAATTTGTGTAATCATCAATAATAATCATGTAATATTTGTACCCCGTATTGGAAACAACAGGTGATGTCCACAAGTCACACTGCACGATATCAAAAGGCAAAATAGTATTAGAAGTAGATAATGTAAAAGGCAAACGTTTATGTTTAGTAAGTTGACAAGAATTGCAAAACATGCGACTAGATTTATTGCAAGGAATAAATTTATTTGTAGAAAGAAAATCAACAATGGAAACTCCCGGGTGGCCTAGACGATCATGCCATGATTCGGGAGCAGTAACAGCGAAAACGGACGGGATGGATGGAGCAGGGGCAGTGACAGGATACAGGGTGATGTCACTATTATGAGGAGACAGCATCTTCCCAGTCTTCAGGTCCTTCACAGAAAATCCAAATGGGTCAAATTCAACGGAAACAGAATTTTCAGTAGTAAATTTACGTACAGAAATGAGATTTTTAATGACTTGGGGGGTGTAAAGGACGTTGTTAAGGTGAAGGTTGTTTTGTTGGTTAGGGAATATGGCGTGACCTGATCCAAGTATGGGCATTTTTTGACCATTACCGACTAAAATAGACCGTATGGAAGACGACAAAAGAGAGTTAGAACGTATACCTTCATCATCACTGGGATGATCAGAGGCCCATGTATCCATGTGCCAATTAGAGTCTTTTGCATCCACAGTCAACGCCTGAAAAGCTTGTCCAATATCAGTCGGCTCGAGAGGATCAAAGTCTGTTATGTGGGCTTCTGGGCCGGATTTGGTTGAAGAACCTGACTTGCGGTTGTTGTTGGACTTGGTGGAAGGCTGCCACGGGCCTTGCTGCCATGGTGAGGCCCAACCCGATTGGGTTGGGTAAGGACACGGCGGGGGAGCCCAAGGTGCGGGTGGGCCATTTGGGCCAGAAGCAGCCCACCAAGGTGGATATGCGGACCAGGAGTTTTGCCAGGTAGTCCACGGGTTGCCATTGGGCTTGGAGTTGTTTCTCGGAGCCGAGGAGGACGACTGACGGGTGTCACGGTTGGGGCGTGGGCCTGTAGAGTACCGGCGCTGATAGTCTCTATTGTCCCGGGTCGGTGGTCGGGCCTGTCCTCGTGGTTGAGAGTCACGACGGGCAGGTTGTTGCTCGTACGGGTGATCAGTATCGCGTGTGGCCACCGCGACCACAGGAGGAGTCATGCGAGCATTGTGACGGCGTTCTTCCGCATCCAAGAGATTCACAGCATCTTCCCATGGCGGCAAGGTGTGATGATGTTGTGCAGCAACAACATCATACTCTAGTGGTAGGCCGTTGACTAACTGTATGATAAGACGACCCTCGGTGACGGGCTGATCTACATCAGCTAATTGCGAGGCCAATTCACGGAGTTTTTGGCAATAATCTTGAAGAGACGGCATGGATTTGAGAGTGAGATTAGCAAAGGCTTTTTCTAGTGCAGCGGCCCTTGGCCCTTTATTGTTCAAAAAAAAATTCTTCAGTTGATTCCAGGCTTGGAGAGCCGTAGCTTTAGTACCGACTATATCAAGAACACGTACCACAAGATCGTCGGACAGCGTTGAATATATCCATTGCAACACTATTGCGTCGATCTCCATCCAAGATTCATACAACTGGTTGTCTTTTGCTGGAGGCAACGTACCGTCTATATGGTCAAGAACTTTGTATCCGCGAGCGTGAAGCTGGAAAAGTTTGACCCATGACGAGTACGTTACCTTCTTGCCATCTAGAACACGGACTTATTTTGAACGTTGGTTACGGTGTATACGGGGTGAAGGGTTGAAGTCGGCGGTTTACTGGAACCGGCTTCTGGGTTTTTATCACCCATGGTCGACAGAGAAGAAGAGGCCGTAGCCTATGCGGATCGAAAAAGGTTGTTAGGGATGAGAGCACGTAGCTCTGATACCATGTGAATAACCAGAATGGTTTGATACCTCTTATTGATAATAAACAAGACTATATATACATGAGTTTCCTAACAACCTAAACTCTAACAATGGAAATACAGCAATG
The DNA here is from genome assembly GCA_030545235.1 of Helianthus tuberosus. Taxonomy (NCBI): domain Eukaryota; kingdom Viridiplantae; phylum Streptophyta; class Magnoliopsida; order Asterales; family Asteraceae; genus Helianthus; species Helianthus tuberosus. Next base: position 28,017 of record JARYGA010047715.1, on the reverse strand, counting down.
ATACAGCAAGGACCATTAAGGCAAAATAAACACAAAGATACAACAGAATATTCCTAGGGAATATTACGACTTATAGTATTAAGGTCCTACTTTGCATCAAATTTATTAGATAAAAGTTGCCCATTGTAGTTTGTAAAGATAAATGTTGAAACATGCAATGATATACATACATAAAGGTTGAAATCTGCAATTTACTCTTCAATATACTTTCCTCCTAAAGGAGATAATACAAATGACTAATTTTATTACATCTACAAAGAATTAGGAAGTTTAATTATAAAATATATACTTTGCGAAATTAAAAAATACGTGCAAGTAATAACTTTAACTAGTTTATTGTCGTAAAGTCGTTATAAACAACGAAGGAATACAAATGCTGGTAATTTGTAATCCTAAAAAAAAATAATTAAGTTCTTAAAATAACTACACATTAATAAATATCTAACTAGGATTCTTATATATCTTTGCTTCCACGTAATCTTGCTCGTTGAGATCTTTCTGTCTATTACTTATCGGCCTCGTTAATCATACTGCAAGTTTAGCCCTTCTCCTAGCTCCATATGAAATCAACAACTCACCAATTAAGCAGCCACACCCAATCTTTTGTCCCAACTACAATGGTGTCTTTGAACTACTTCACGAAATAAGCATTAAATGGCATATATTCTTCTTTTAATCTTCAAAAAGCAAGAAAGATAAAAGAACATGCACTACTTTTGGTTGATTTCAAAAGGGATTTTCTAATGGCACACCCCACTGTCTATCCGCACACTTTTTCATTTCAATACGCATCGTATAGGCCAAGGCCCTGATTATTTGAAGTTTATTTTTTGATGTGTTGTGTCAAATGCGAACCCGAGAAACGAAAGGGATTTCGAGCAGTTGGTCGATGACATGATAGATAAAGATCTTGACACGATCATATGACACATGATAAAAGCGCTTCTCTAGACAATCTGGAACAGTTTCTCCGTCGCTGTGTCGTATGACTGTAATAAAACGGAAGCTATCAACGCGGGGAATGGGTACAGAACCCGACATGTCTTCTTGAATCTGAATCTGAAAGTTAACTTTGACTTATAAAACCCACTAGCAAAATAAGCGCTTTTATCATATTAGGGAGAATGTTCTCAAAATTGAAGGAAAAGGAAAAATGGTTGCTGATGTTTTTCAGTATTCGGATTTTGTTGGTTTATTTCTAGCTAGGGTTTAGAATGGTTGAAGGAATGTTGGTTTTTCAGTATTCGAAATTTGTTGGTTTGTTTCTTTCGTTTTCATGAGGTAAAACCGCTTTCAAGTTAAATCGTCGATCAATGTATGTTGGTTAATTCAAATGACCTAGAAAACTCAAAAACTTATGAATGCACGCAACAAATTTGACAACTGTGACAGCTTATTAAAAGTACAAATCACCTCCAATCCTTTCCTGGTCAAATCAAACAGTGAAAGTTATCAACACATCTGCTCCCTGAATCTGAATCATCTGATTTTTTGAAGTTTATTTTTTGATGTGTCATATGGTAACAAATAAAACGTAATGGAACATAATCCCAGATTGTCTAAAGAAGCGCTTTTATCATATGACATATGGTAACAACTACCAAGGGGATATTCAGATCTTCCATGGAGTCACAGATCCGACAATAGGGCCCCCGGATCTTATGCCCACCCGAGACCGACCTCTGGATTACACGTGTTGAATGATCGAGATAAACTTCTTCGAGCTAACTGCCGATATCTCATCCTTCTTATCTTACTATTAAACGAGGTTGTTCTCCACAACGACGATACGCTTGTTGACTGTTACATGAATAAGTCAAGGCATATTCTTGTTTGAGAGTAGAAGAGTCGCATTATGCTTATCAAACCAGGCTGCCACACAAGAGTATGTTGTTCCAAGATCAATTCCATATATTACGTCCGGTTTCAAAGCCGGTTGAGGATTACGAGTGTTCTAGACTCGTTCAAGGCATGCTTGTTTTTGTTCGATTTTTACAGAAATAATGATGCATTCCACGGTAAACGATGCAACTGATGAAACCGAAAATATCGTGTGTTATAGTTTGGAAAGATGACCGAATAGAGATCTTAATAACAAACTGCGGAGAACTCGTTTGTGCCGGGTTCTTCTACTAGTGGTTCGGAATGTTTCGGATCATCACTTCTGCGGAGAACTTGTTTGCATAGTGGGAGAAAAGACCAGCACCCATGTGTGAGCATTGGAAGCCCGATAAACAGTCTTTCAATTACATCTTCAATCGAGACCATATTATTAATTATAATGAAGCAATGAAGATTGAATGTACAAACCGCACCCGTTTTGTACTACGAAAACGGTGGCTATGGGAAATACAAACCCGACACGAACCACAATGGACTCAGACTCATACTACTCTAATATGACACATGATAAAAGCGCTTCTTTAGACAATCTGGGATTATGTTCTGTCACACCCCGATTTCTACGTGTCACTGATGTGCGGTAAGTGTCGTATATTTTAGGTGTATATTTTAAGCCCTTTTTAACACTTATTTTAGCCAAGTTTTAAATTTATAAAACACGATATTTCACTGACACTAAACACACATAAGGGCAAGTGCACCCATCGTTGAGTGTAGTATAGTGTTGGTAAGATACCGAGGTCGTCCAAGGACACAAGAGCTTTTAGTACCGGTTTATCCTCAACGTCTAACCAAAATAAAAGTTTAGAAAAAATGTTTTAAACTAAGAAAACTAAAAATTAACTAAAATGCTGAAAATAAAAATAAAAGAAAAACAGATAGACAAGATGAATCACTTGGTTCCGACTCGTATCTAGTATAACCTTTGATTATTTCCGCACTTTTGCACATAATTAAGAGATTATCTTAGTTATTGTAGTAGGCCCCTCTTTTGAAGGTGACGTTACCCTCACCCCAGTAGTTTGAGTCAGCAGGGATACAATCCTAAAAGGGTGGATTATTGGAAGATAATGAATTAAGTTATTAATGCAGTATTGTGGTAGGCCCCGCTTTTGGCGGTGACGTTACCCTCGGCTAAGTAGTCTGAGTCAGCAGGGATACAGTCCTAAATAGCCGGGTTATAGTATTAATAGTAGTTAACTTATGAGGGGATCAAAGAGTTTGGACCCCCGCCATCCAATACCGTGAAGTATTGAAGGAGGTCCTACTAAATTTGACCCAGGTCCATTGCAGGACCTCTAAACGCTGAACAATGGCAAGACCTTTACCAAACCGTTCCCTTAACCCCCTACCAGGTAGCCAACATACCTCCATATAGACCGTGGAGATATGAATGGTGAAAATCCTTTATTTTATATAGACAGTAAAATAATGCCAAGACACCACGGACAAACGATAAGGAAAGATCACCTTCAACATAAGTAACTAGTTATTAAAGTCATTAATACAAAACCAAATAAAAAGTGCAAAAGATTAGAAATAAAAAGTATTATACTAGACACTTTGTCTTCACCAAGTGATGTAAGAGACTTAGGCAAACATGGCCTTGATTGTCAAGAACTCTTACGATCAATCTTGGATCCCGAGACGACTCACACACTCTACGATGGACAATGGATGATGGTGGTGGATGATGGTGTTGTGATGGTGGTGGGTGGTGGATGAAGTGTGAGAGAGGTGGTGTGCCAAGGGATGAGATGAAATGAATCCAAGCACTCCTATTTATAGGCTGAACAGAGAGCTGGACACGGCCCCGTGTCCGCTGGACACGGCCACGTGTCCGTCTGACACTCTCTCTCCTCATTAATTGTAATTCGCAATTACAATAAATGCGCCTGCTGTACTTTCGACACGCCCCCGTGTCCGCTGAGCACGGCCCCGTGATGGGCAATAGAAGCTTCTATAGGTTTGTCTTTTCTGCTGCTTCTTGGGCACGGCCCCGTGCTGGCTGAGCACGGGGCGTGTTCAGCCTTCTGTTTTCTCTATTTTGCTTTGGAAGGTGCCGTTGAGGGTTCGGGCAGTCCACTAATGTTCCTTTTCTTGTATTTATGCTGGATTTAGCTGTCTTTTTGCTTCTTTTGCGTTTTTGAGCTCATTTAATTCTGAAAATACAAAAGGAAGACAAAAACACTCTTTTTCCAATATTAGTACTAAAAAAGGGTTAGTTTTATGCCGCATTTGATGTAATTTATATGTTGCATTTTATACACATCAAATACCCCCACACTTGAACTCTTGCTTGTCCTCAAGCAAAACTCTTTAATATGTGGCTTACACTCCCAAATGGAATAGGTAGAAGAGAAGGTTTTGGGCTTGTCGTAGAGTGTCGGGATTTCCAAGATCTTTTTGGGTTTTATTTTTATTTATTTACACTCCTATTCGTAATGATTTATTTAGAACTGTCCATAAAAGAAATTACTTATTTGGGCATAACATGCCTTTTTAAAATTCTATTTACATACAAGTTCACATACCTCGCGGGGAAATCACTCACACTCGGCCGAAGGTGTATTTTTAGTGAATCACTCGAGAGCGGCATGGAACTTACTCCTACCATAGGCTTGCCAAGAAATCAATCCTCCTCCTTTTTAACTTTTATACCTTTGTAGATATCAAGAGGACTTTGTGGGTTAAGGGTTGGCTAGGGTTAAAGGTAGGTGGTTGGGTTAGTGGTTAGTAGAAAAAGGGCTAAAAAGCGTAACAAGTGTCGGTTTTCGTATTTTTGTAACTTTTCATTTTGATGAAGCTTTTATTCAAACAAAGTTATTTGATTACTTTGTTTGTTTATTTTCTTTTTGCTTCATCATTATCACAATATTTTTTTTTTTACGAAGAACCGAAGTTGTTACAAAAATAAAGGGTTAAAAATGAAAAAGGTTTTGGTGGATGAAAGGGTTTTTGTTTGGGTGATGAAACGAAAAGGTTTAGGCTCAAAGGAGCTAACTAGGGGGATTTTTGGGTAGGTGGTAAAAGAAAAAGAAAAATAATGGTGTAGAAATGAAAAAGGTTAGTCCTAATGCCTCCATCATTTACTTACTCGGGTTTAAGTTGATAAGGACCGGGAATGTATTGTCATGGCAAGTTCTAGAGTCGTAAGAACCAAGCGGCTATTCACACAAGAAACGAAAAATGAGCATTTAGTCAAATGATATGTAATTGTGTGCTCAATAAAGGCTCAAAACTCACTTTTGTGGGAATGGGTTTTTATGTGATCAAGTATATATAATCAAATTTTAAATAAGTTTGTCATGCCTTTTCATAATTTTCTTATGTTGGTTCTTTTTATCACTACGCTATTGGTTGTAAATTTGTAAAAATATAACCTTTTTGAAGTCTTGAATTTCCCGAGTTAAACCTAGACAAGTAAAAAAAATGAAATTTTTGAAAAAATTTGGGGTGATTAGCGGTTCCAATAGAGTTTTGTGTAAGGCTTGTATTTAGGATTTGCAAAATTCAAGGTTTTAGCATCCCCCCCACACTTAAATTACACATTGTCCTCAATGTGTCCCAAAAATAAATTTTTAGGTTGATTAGATGTGTAAAATAGTGTTTAAAAAGCAAAAGTTTGTGTTACTGGGCACTGAACACGGCCCCGTGTTATCCGGGCACGGCCCCGTGTTCAAGTGCCAGTAACAAAATTGAAATAAGAGAAACAGAAGACTGGGCACGGGGGCGTGTTGGGTGAACACGGCCCGTGTCCAGGTACCTGTACTGGGCGTTTTTCTGCAGGTGGTTCGACACGGGGCCGTGTTGGTTGGGCACGGCCCGTGTTGAACCTTCTGAACTGGAGAAAATTGTCGGGTTGCCTCGTTCTTGTGCATGGGATCATTTTTCTCATTCCCCTTTTCATCCTTTACCACCATGAGTGTGTTTTATTCCTTACAAACCATCCAAACCTTAAAACCATCATTTCATTTCATTTCATCATAGAGAGAACTTACATAATCCTAAATTAAACTAGATAAAACAAAGAAAAAAAACAAACCATGGAGTCCTAGCCTTTACTTTATTTTAATTTAGCAAAATTTCCAAGAAGTAATCAATCTTGGTTAAACAAGGCCTTTTTGAACTCCTTCTTCCGAGTGCGGTTCTCCTCAAATGTCGGCGAGCCATTCTTCTACCTCCCTTGGAAGGAGAAAAGAAGGCTCATTGGCATTAGTTTGAGGAGTTTCAACTTCCACCGGGATCTCTTGTTGGTGTTCCATGGGAGGTTCCGCCGGAAAGTCTTCCCACCCGTTAGGGTTGTTAATTCCGAGTGCCAGGTTCCAATCCTGTTGAGGAAGGACTGGTTCCATTGGAGGTGCTACAAGAATATTTAACCTCTGGTGCAAGAGGTTAATTTCTTGGAAGCTGCTTTCAAGTCCCATCGTAAGATCGTTAATACGGTCAATTAGGACCTCCTCTACTAAAGTCATTTCGTCGAGAGCCTCCCTTAATGCTATCACATAGTGCACAAGTGTAGCTTCAATGGAGGGTCTTCTTCCTCTTCGGCTGTTTGACGAATGCACAGAAGATGTATCGCTGTTTTCACTTGTCATCCTACGAAAAATAAACTAAAAATAGTTTATTTAATGAAACAGTAACCGGACACGGCCCCGTGCTCAATGAGCACGGCCCCGTGTTCATCTTTCTGCAGAGTTTTGGAACAAGGAAACTTGGATTTTTAAGTTATTTTCTGAATGTTGTGGGGCCTTTTTGGCTACTAATAACTTAAAACAATGTTTCATAACATGTTTTTACCAAGATTCTTTGAACAAAACTCATTTATCCCTACCATAGAGTTGGAGGAATTCCAAACTTTCAATGGTAGCTCTTGGAGAAAGATGAAGAAGAAGGAAATGGCTAAAAGAGGAAAGGAGAAGATGGGTTGTTGGAACCTTCTTTTAGACTTACCTAGGATAGTTTGAGAGAAGATTCCTGCAAATCCCTGCCCCAAGTTGGTCCAAATGTGCAGAATTCTTGGCTGCATTTATAGAAAACGACAGCAACCTGGACACGGCCCCGTGTTCAGTGGACACGGCCTCGTGTGCAGATGGAGTTCTGACACAGTTTGTCCGTATTCTGACGTACTGATCAGAATGGAATCTTTCGATGGACACGGGGGGCGTGTTGGCTGAGCACGGCCCCGTGTCTAGGGACTGTTTTATGAAGTTGTCTAGTTTTTTAAGGAACTTGTTAGTATCGGGTGGCTCCTGACTGGTTGGAACAACCCCAAAGTGCCTAATATACCTTAATTGTCCTAGACTAAGGCGAGAACGCAAGAGGTTGTCGGTGAGGGTAATTCCTATTTTCATTCTAGGTGGACAAGTCCAACCCTTTCCCGGGCTCTTGTTAAAGAAGGTATATGCCGAATCGCTCAGGTCTATGTATGCACCGAACGAAGTCGATGGAGAGTCCTTCACGGCACAATCGACACAGGGACGACTATCGTCCAAGTCTTTGCTAGGTACGAAGGTATTTTCGGGAGCAACGAGGTTGTCGGAATGCGGTTCCAACATTTCTTCATGGGTATCGTCTTGGGGTGGATCAATAAAATCCTTCCCAAGCTCGTCTATCCATTTCAGAATTAGCTCTTCTAGTTGAAATAACTCGCTAAGGAGCATTTCCCCTAGAATATCTGGCTGGGCGCATTCGAGGGAGAAATAGTGCTTATTTTTACTTTCGCCCCTCTTAAGGTTGTGGGAAGATTGTGGATCCATGTAGTGGGGCCTATAATTTAGGAAGTATCATTTTACTTCTTCATGTTCGCCACCACATAATTGACACCACGTACCATAAGAGTGCCGAAAGTAAAAATAATTACTATCACTCATGTTTATGTCAGAAATTACCAACCGTCGGGATCTAACGGTTCTGTTTTCAGTAACTGAAACTTGGGCACGGGGGCGTGTTGAGTGGACACGGCCCCGTGTTCAGCTTACTGTCTGATGTAAAACAGGATTGCCAGTTCCAATGATTGAGCACGGGGGCGTGTTCAGCGGGCACGGCCCGTGCTGAGCTCTGCAGAAGCTGAAAAACTAAGAAAATCCTAAAAAAATAAAAAGAAAAATAAAAGACGATTAGGCCGTTGATTCCTAACTTTCTTAAAATCCTTGTGTCCCCGGCAACGGCGCCAAAAACTTGATGTGCGGTAAGTGTCGTATATTTTAGGTGTATATTTTAAGCCCTTTTTAACACTTATTTTAGCCAAGTTTTAAATTTATAAAACACGATATTTCACAGACACTAAACACACATATGGGCAAGTGCACCCATCGTTGAGTGTAGTATAGTGTTGGTAAGATACCGAGGTCGTCCAAGGACACAAGAGCTTTTAGTACCGGTTTATCCTCAACGTCTAACCAAAATAAAAGTTTAGAAAAAATGTTTTAAACTAAGAAAACTAAAAATTAACTAAAATGCTGAAAATAAAAATAGAAGAAAAACAGATAGACAAGATGAATCACTTGGTTCCGACTCGTATCTAGTATAACCTTTGATTATTTCCGCACTTTTGCACATAATTAAGAGATTATCTTAGTTATTGTAGTAGGCCCCTCTTTTGAAGGTGACGTTACCCTCACCCCAATAGTTTGAGTCAGCAGGGATACAATCCTAAAAGGGTGGATTATTGGAAGATAATGAATTAAGTTATTAATGCAGTATTGTGGTAGGCCCCGCTTTTGGCGGTGACGTTACCCTCGGCTAAGTAGTCTGAGTCAGCAGGGATACAGTCCTAAATAGCCGGGTTATAGTATTAATAGTAGTTAACTTATGAGGGGATCAAAGAGTTTGGACCCCCGCCATCCAATACCGTGAAGTATTGAAGGAGGTCCTACTAAATTTGACCCAGGTCCATTGCAGGACCTCTAAACGCTGAACAATGGCAAGACCTTTACCAAACCGTTCCCTTAACCCCCTACCAGGTAGCCAACATACCTCCATATAGACCGTGGAGATATGAATGGTGAAAATCCTTTATTTTATATAGACAGTAAAATAATGCCAAGACACCACGGACAAACGATAAGGAAAGATCACCTTCAACATAAGTAACTAGTTATTAAAGTCATTAATACAAAACCAAATAAAAAGTGCAAAAGATTAGAAATAAAAAGTATTATACTAGACACTTTGTCTTCACCAAGTGATGTAAGAGACTTAGGCAAACATGGCCTTGATTGTCAAGAACTCTTACGATCAATCTTGGATCCCGAGACGACTCACACACTCTACGATGGACAATGGATGATGGTGGTGGATGATGGTGTTGTGATGGTGGTGGGTGGTGGATGAAGTGTGAGAGAGGTGGTGTGCCAAGGGATGAGATGAAATGAATCCAAGCACTCCTATTTATAGGCTGAACAGAGAGCTGGACACGGCCCCGTGTCCGCTGGACACGGCCACGTGTCCGTCTGACACTCTCTCTCCTCATTAATTGTAATTCGCAATTACAATAAATGCGCCTGCTGTACTTTCGACACGCCCCCGTGTCCGCTGAGCACGGCCCCGTGATGGGCAATAGAAGCTTCTATAGGTTTGTCTTTTCTGCTGCTTCTTGGGCACGGCCCCGTGCTGGCTGAGCACGGGGCGTGTTCAGCCTTCTGTTTTCTCTATTTTGCTTTGGAAGGTGCCGTTGAGGGTTCGGGCAGTCCACTAATGTTCCTTTTCTTGTATTTATGCTGGATTTAGTTGTCTTTTTGCTTCTTTTGCGTTTTTGAGCTCATTTAATCCTGAAAATACAAAAGGAAGACAAAAACACTCTTTTTCCAATATTAGTACTAAAAATGGTTAGTTTTATGCCGCATTTGATGTAATTTATATGTTGCATTTTATACACATCAGTCACCGGTGGGCCCGGTGGGGCAGTATCGTGATGTGGTTGGCAACATAATAGTCAAACAACACAATAATCAATATGCACAGCGGAAGCAAATTTAAAAGATATAATACAACCGAATTTAATATTGTAATATTAAATGTCACAATATTCGGAAGTTTATCCACAGATGGATCGAAAATAAAATAGAATTAATAGTTCAACAGACTTCAGGCATCTTAAGCTTTCGAGACTTCTAGTGATGCTAAGGAGAAATCCCAGCCAATTACGCTTAGTACCTGCATTTAATCTTTTTGGGAAAATACGTCAGTTTACACTGGTAAATACAATCAACTGACTCATTTTGGAAAATGATTGAAAATTTGTTTGGATGCACGTGGCATAAACATTTTATTTAACTTGGGAGAATTATTTAATATTATAATCTTGTGAACGAATTACATGTTCCTTGTACGTTCAGTAGCGCGGATATTGTCCGGGTTACAGATCAATAGACACACCACAATATAGTTTTGTGCACTGACGGGTGTACGCCTACACCCCACGCTTAAGTCGTGGCCATTTCGTAAAATGATGCCAAGGATATCCGGGACATGGTCATTAACCCCCCAAAGGCTTTAAGTAACAAGACTGTTTAAACGAGCCGATCAAATTATTTAATTAACCACCCAACGATGGAAGATTTGATGCCCGATCAAGCGGTATGCTATATACCGTAACCGAAGCCCGTATAGGGAAAATAAATTAAAAGTATTTACCTGAGCAAGTATTAATCACAATAATCAAAATGCAAGTAGCTTTTACTGGTTCTCCTAATCTTGAATGAAGGTTTATAATAACCTATTAGAATCCTAACGGGTCTTTAGTTAAGCTTAAGCTTAGACCGGTTGGTTTCAAAGATACGGTTCGTACGCATGATTAAGCGAAGACCGGATAGAAAGTGATTTAGACCCGACAAGTTCAGAGACTTGTTTAATATGGGTCCTTCATGCACATTCTGGATTTTGAGATAAAACCGATAAGGTTTGACCCGTTTCGGCTAATTTATGTAAACTTGTTACATAAACCGAGCCAAACGCGTAATAAGCGTAACGGGTAATAATGAGAGCCATTTACAGGTTTCCTAAGTTAATATGCTCCAAATATGTTGTGATATCAGTAAGATATCATTTATTATCCCCGAAATGAATTTAAACGCAAACTATGCCCCGTAGGGGTAGTTTGGTCATTTTAAAGCTTGTAAAAGAGTTTAAGTGTTAACCTGAGATACAGGCCTGATGTAATCAGCAAATATACTCAATTTTCTAAGTTATATCAGTAGGTTAAACTATATATGTGAAATTTATCAATTTTAACCAAACTATGCCCCGTAGGGGTATTTTGGTAATTTCACATAAGCCGAAAAGCTCAAAACTAAAGTCTGAGTTTAACAACCTTTGCTTACTGTTAAAATATTATAATTTGCCTCAAATATCAGTAGGTATCACCCTTGTATGTTTAAAATAGTCTTAGTACATACTATGCGCTAAAAACGTTTAATAAGGCGATTTGAAGCCATTTTCGGGTTCGATACTTAAAGCTGATATTTTTGTTGTTCTAGAAGTCTTAAAATAATTTATTTATCATATGTGATCAGTAGCAAAAGGTTTGGAGTCGTTTAGATATGTAAAACTCATTTTATGGCCCGTAAGGGCAAAACCGAAAATTACCGGATTAAGCCTACGACTATGAGTTATGCTCAGCCTAAAATTAATTAAAAATCTTCAAAAATCCCAAAATAATATATTACATCAGTGGGTAAAGATTTTGGTATCAAAAAGTAGGCTTAACTAGGCTATACGCTAATTACGCCGTTTTATTAACATAAAGCTTTCATTTTACGCTAACGAGCATAACTCTTTATCTACACCTCAAACTGATGTCAAATTTTGCATACAAGTTTATATATCAGTAATTAAAGTTTCTACTCTTTTACATTTCCAAAAATCACGTTTTAAGGTAATAAGGGCATAATGGTCAACATATGAGCAATTAACGGAATCATGCGAATTAATCGGTTAACTAACGAACCATGGTGTATAATCTCAGAGGGTTATACTAGCATGTTACCTGGTCCAAATGAAGCTCTTAGGTATTTCTAAAACATACCATAACGGGTCAGAACTGAAAGTCAAAGTATAAGTCAAACTATGCGACTTTCGGTTCCGAACCGGGTCAAAACATGAAGGTGTCGGGTTTAACATGTTTCTACATTCATTACCAAGTTATATTAATGATCAAACAGGTTATATGTGTTCTACATTGCTAATCATGTATAAATTGTAATTTAAACATTCTGTTGACTTTTTCTTAACAAGTTTGACCCGACATTTGACCTAGTTAGAGTGGGAATCAGGGGGAACCCTTTTGAGGTTTTATTACCCACATAATTACCAACTTATAACTACTTTTGATTCGACTAATCACTGGACCATTAGTGATTAATCTTAAAGTCAACCGTTAATTACGACGGTTTGACTTTTAAGCTAAAACTTAATTAAGAAAGGATTAGCAAACTTACTGAAGTCCTATGCACGAAATGTGATGCTTAGAGAAAGATCCTTAGCTCCAGAAATGCTCCAAGAATGCAGATGAAGGTGTGTTTGCAAAGTTGCAACTCATGGCCCTTTTATAGTGGATTTAATCACCACAATGTGTTGACAAATAAGTCTAATACTGACCATAAGTTACCAACATGTGTCCCTATATGTTTAGGGATTGTTTAGGGGCCAAGGGATATGAGGAAAACCGTTTAAAATCAGTTTCATGCGTTTAAACAGCAAACAGCAAGATTTCTGTCGCTGGCACACCTCTTGCGCACCGTAAGGGTCAAGTCTTGCGGTGTGCAAGGCTTCCTCAACAGCCAAAACTTTTTGTTCTTTCAGGCATTCGAAAGGGCAACCATCTTTTCCGAATTTGGGACTTATTTTATCAGTTTGGGACCTCCCAAAATGGCCTTGAACAGTTACATACCCTACCATTTTGAATTGTTTGCTTGGATTCATTTTGAAAGTGCCGAACAATAAGGTTTACCGTGTATTTTCTTCGTAGGAGTCCACCATTTCAATTATGAATCAGTTTGTTGCTATGATTCCCCGAATTTGAATATATACCAGATGTTTATTAGTCTTGGGATTCATAATAAGGTCGTTCAGAGGTGTAAAATTAACATGACAACACTTTTAATTCCCGTCGTACATATTTAATTATATCCGGGTTTATAGCACTTTTGTCTTACATGACACGTGTCGTTATATCATTGAACACGAATTTTCGAGGTGTTACATCCTCACCCCCTTAAAATAAATCTCGACCCGAGATTTACTGAAATAAACAAGGGTACTTTTTTTTCATGGTGGATTCAACCTCCAACGTATGCTCGGGACCTCTACGGGCATCCCATTTGACCTTTACAATAGGTACATGCTTCCTTCGAAGCTTCTTTACCTGTCGGTCTTCAATCGACAAAGGTTTTTCCACAAATTTCAAGCTCTCATCTATATGCACATCTGAATGCGGTATTACCAGTGATTCATCAGCGAAGCACTTCTTCAGATTGCAGATGTGGAACACATTGTGAATTCCACTAAGCTCTTCAGGTATGTTTAACTTATAGGCAACTGACCCGACACGTTCGATAACCTCGAAAGGTCCTATGTATCTCGGGTTTAGCTTGCCTTTCTTACCAAATCGCATCACCCCATTCCAGGGTGATACTTTAAGTAACACTTTATCACCTACTTCGAAGTGAAAAGCTTTACGCTTTGGATCTGCGTAACTCTTCTGCCTATCTCGGGCAGCTTTGAGACGGTCACGAATCTGGACAATCTTGCCTGTTGTTTCGAACACTATCTCTGGTCCTGATAATTGGACATCTCCAACATCCGCCCAACAAACTGGCGTTCTACACTTTCTACCGTATAATGCCTCAAAAGGCGCAGCCTTTATGCTGGTGTGGTAGCTATTGTTGTAGGAGAATTCAATTAGTGGTAGGTGCTTATCCCAACTACCACCCAAATCGATCACACATGCACGTAGCATGTCTTCCAACGTTTGAATTGTACGCTCACTCTGACCGTCTGTCTGAGGATGGTAAGCTGTACTGAAATTCAAACGCGTGCCCAAAGATTGTTGGAAACTCTTCCAAAAATGTGACGTGTATCTAGTATCTCTGTCAGAGATAATAGACACAGGTATGCCATGTAAGGCTACAATCTTATCAACGTATAACTGGCTAACATGTCGGAGCTATAAGTCTCCTTGATGGGTAAGAAATGTGCTGACTTAGTCAGTCTATCAACTATAACCCATATTGTATCATTTCCTTTCCTTGTCTTTGGCAACTTGGTGATAAAATCCATCGTCACCATTTCCCACTTCCACGTAGGAAGTTCAGGCTGTTGTAGCAAACCTGACGGTTTTTTATGCTCGGCTTTGACTTGCGCACATGTCAAGCATTTAGCTACATGGGTGGCTACAGACTTTTTCAAGCCTATCCACCAATAGTTTGCCTTTAGATCCTGGTACATCTTATCAGCTCCAGGATGAACGGAGTATTTGGAACTATGGGCTTCCTGGAGGATGACATCTCGAAGTCCTCCATAAATTGGAACCCATATTCGTCCATTTAACCTTAGAATTCCGTCCTTGGTAAGAGTTAACTGCTCCTCAGTTACTCCTAACTTTTCATTAGGATAGTTAGATTCCAACACAGCTTCCTTCTGTGCAGCTAACAACCTTTCAATCAAATTATTCTTTATCTCCATGTGCTTGGCATTGATTCGGATGGGTTTCACCCTCTCCTTACGACTCAAGGCATCGGCGACTACATTTGCCTTGCCTGGATGGTATCTGATTTCACAATCATAATCATTTAAAGTTTCCATCCAACGACGTTGCCTCATGTTTAATTCCTTCTGATTAAACAGATGTTGGAGGCTCTTGTGATCAGAATAGATCACACATTTGATACCATACAAGTAATGCCTCCACAGTTTTAGTGCGAATACAACGGCACCCAACTCCAAGTCGTGGGTGGTGTAATTTTTTTCATGCACCTTTAACTGCCGTGATGCATAGGCAATAACCTTGCCTTTTTGCATAAGCACACACCCCATGCCAGTGTGTGAAGCATCGCAGTAAACCACAAAATCTTCTATTCCATCTGGCAATGTCAGTACTGGGGCGTTGCTCAACTTTTGTTTCAGAATATCGAAGGATTCTTGCTGCTTAGGGCCCCATACGAACTTTACTTTCTTCTTGGTCAAGGAAGTTAGGGATGTATCAATCCTTGAAAACTTTTCAATGAAACGCCGGTAATATCCTGCCAATCCCAGGAAGCTACGAATCTCCGTAGGCGTCCTTGGTTCTTGCCAGTTCATAACTGCTTCAACCTTAGCGGGATCCACTTGGATACCACGCTCACTAACCACGTGTCCAAGGAATTGGACTTCTCGAAGCCAAAATTCACACTTGGAAAATTTGGCGTAGAGTTTCTCATGATGCAGGAGCTTGAGAATACAATGAAGGTGTTTCTCATGGTCAGCTTGATTCTTCAAATAGATAAGAATGTCGTCGATGAAAACGATGACGAATTTATCTAAGTACGGCTTGCAAACACGATTTATGAGATCCATGAATGCGGCAGGTGCATTAGTGAGCCCAAAAGGCATCACTAGGAACTCGTAATGACCATAACGAGTCCTAAATGTTGTTTTATGCACGTCTTCATCTCTAACTTTCAGTTGATGGTAGCCTGACCTCAAATCAATCTTCGAAAAATAACTTGCTCCTTGCAATTGATCGAACAAATCGTCGATCCTGGGTAAAGGATACCTATTCTTGATCGTGACCTTATTAAGCTCACGATAATCGATGCACAGACGCATCGATCCGTCCTTCTTCTTGACAAACAGGACTGGCGCTCCCTAAGGAGACGAGCTAGGTTTAATGAAACCTTTATCTAGCAATTCGTCTAGCTGTGTCCTCAATTCTTTCATCTCCGTTGGAGCCAACCTATAGGGTGCCCTTGCAACTAGTGCTGCTCCGGGGATGATATCAATCCTGAATTCCACTTGTCTATCTGGTGGCAAACCAGGTAGTTCTTCCGGAAAAACTTCTGGGAATTCAGAGATGACAGGGATGTCTTCTATCTTCCGTTTAGGTTCATCGATAATCACTTGTGCCATGTAGATGACACAACCCTTCTTTAAACATTTTGAAGCCTTGAGCATAGTCGCTTGCTCAGGCAGCCCATACTGGGTATCTCCCCGAATAGTAAGTGATTCACCAGACGGAGTCTTTATTACCACTTGTTTCTTGTTACAGACAATTTGGGCCTGGTTATGAGATAACCAGTCCATACCCAGAACTATGTCAAAACCGGCCAACTTAAAGGGAAGAAGATATAGAGGAAAAGAATGGTTCTTAATGGATATAACACATCCATCTAACACAGTTGAGACGGTTTCTAGTGTGCCATCTGCTAACTCCACCTCATAATTCACTTTTAAGGTTTTGACAGGTAATTTCAGCAATTCACAAAACTTATTATCAACGAAAGACTTATCAGTGCCTGAATCAAAAAGTACTATAGCATAGACGTCATTTACAAGGAAAGTACCTGTAATAACGTTGTCGTCTAGAACCGCTTCCTTTGCGTCCATTCTGAAGACTCTAGCATTAGTCTTCTTGGCCTCTTCAGGCTTCTTTGCATATTTCGGGCAGTTGGTTTTAATGTGCCCCTTTTCATTGCAACGGTAGCACGTTGCGTCTTTCATCTTCTTGCAATCCAAGGTTTTGTGATCCGTGGACTTGCATATTCCACATGCATAGGTTTTTGACTGAGTATGTGAGTTCGACTCGAGTCTGCACTTTCCAAAGTGTTGCTTCTTGCAAATTTTGCATTTGGGCTTCTCACCAAAATTATGCCCATCTTTCCTTGACTCCGATCCTTTCTTGCTATCACCGTTCCCACGGTGCTTCTTGTTCGATCTTCGTGAACTATCATCTTCACGCTTTCTCTTCTCAACCTCTTTGTTTCTCAGTGATCTTTGTCGGACCGCATCCAGAGTAAGTGACAAAGATATGTCAGCTACAAATCTAAAAGTAGCTGGCCGAGAAGCCTTCACGCTTGCCTTGATTTTCGGGGCTAAACCACCGATAAAACGAGCTATTCTTTTTGGTTCTGGGGTTACCAGATAAGGAACCAACCGGGACATCGTGTTGAAGCTCGTTAGGTAAGCTTGACAGTCAAGGTTTGTCATCACCAATGATAGAAAATCAGACTCTATCTTCTCCACCTCATGCTGAGGGCAGTAATTTTCCCTGATAAGGGCAACAAATTGATCCCATGACATATTGTACAATGGGATTTTCCCGGTGGCTTGAACCAGAGATCTCCACCATGCTAAAGCTTCACCCTTAAAAGACTGTGACACAAACTTGACCACGTCTCTCTCAGCGCATCCGCTGATATCCACAACTGTGTCCATCTCATCCAGCCACGTCATACAATCAATGGCTCCTTTCTCCCCAGTGAAATCCCGGGGTTTGCAGGAAACGAAATATTTATATGAGCAACCCTTGTCACGGGGTCCCTGGTTTAGTACAACCTGCTGAGATGGAGCACTGTGGTTCGAGGAGTGTCGATCATCATCTTTCTTCGAGTCGTCCTTCTTGGACAGTGGCTTTGAAGGCTGTGTAGTTAGGGTCCTACTACGAGTCCCACTATACTCTTCGTACTGCCTTTCCAAGGCCTGTGTAACTGCACCGTCTATTATCGATTTCAATTCAGCACCCGTTAAATTAATTCGGGCGTTCTCGTTATTCTCCACTGGATGACTATTACCCTCGTCCGAGTTAGCCATTTTAATTGAACTGTTGCAGAAACAAGGACAATAGTTTATTTGGGAGTTTATTACGGAATTGCCCCTTAGGGAAATTCATTAACCATGGTAAACAGAGACCATATTTGGTTAATTTATAAATCATATTTATTTAGGATTTCTATTATAATTTATCCTAATTGTAAAACATTAACAGTTTTATTTGTGGCACAAAAGGCCTAGTCACCTGGACACTTTTAATTTAATCTATGATTTCAGAGAATCAAAACATTAAGGTATACTGGCACAATAGGCCTAGTCACAAGGACGTTTATAAATTATAAGCTATGATTTCAGAGAATCAACGTATGAAGGTTTGAATCTAGTTCATTACCTTTATTTGACAGGGAGTCATCGCTACCACTGTTTTTTGGCTCATATAGAAATGAGCAAGGCCCGTAGGCGCTATATTACTACGTATGGTAAAAATATGATCATCTTAATTGATGACCTAAACCCATGATTCAGAGATCATAAAATTTGGGTTAGGAATCTTTAGAAAGATCCTTTTATATATAAAAATGACGTGTGTGATTTTAACGAACCACTTCTGCCAGGAGTGTTAACATGTATACAGATGTTAACAGGGATTTGAATCTTTTGAACAGGTCTTACCATCTTGGTCCGGCCTTAAAATGACCCGAAGGCTAGGTTTCACTCTTTAAGATCCTTATTTAGTAATTACATGGGCAGATTATTTCAAAAGGAATGATTTTAATTTATTTATTTCATTTATAATTTATATATGCACATAATGGCAAACATGAAATTTATAAAACAAACATTCCATTAATTTATTATAATATTACATGCTGCCCTAAACGGGTCTTTTCAACAAACAATTACCCACGTAGGGGTCAATCAACATGCTCGTCCACGCAGGGACTTTAAACTAACATAATAGTCCACGCAGGGACCTTAAACAACAAACTAGTCCACGCAGGGACTTTAAGCAAACATCATACCCTCGTAGGGGTTAACGGAAGATAGACCCACGCAGGGGTCAAAACAAACACACATACATACCCTCGCAGGGGCTTAAACAAATACAGCAAATACAGGCCCACGCAGGGGCTCAACAACAATTGGAAGGATTCAGTGGTCCTTCTTGTTCTTCCCTTTGATCAAGCTTGCCAATCCTTGGAAGAAGCTCTGTCTCTCCCTACGGTCACGGTGGAAGCCTCGCTCTACTTCATCCAACCTTTGTAGGATTTCCTCCCTTTCTGGGGGAGAAAACCGTGGCGGCTGCGATTGCGTCCGAATAATAGGCCTAGGAGGTATCTGGTACCCATGTGTTGGGTACCCTACTCCCCATGGATCCCCATAGGGTCCTTGGGTGTTGTAGTTCGCCGCTACCATGTACGGGTCGGCCTCCGCGTAACCATAGTTGTGGTGAGTCGACGGTTCAAATGGGTTATACGCCATGGAACCCGTATATGCCGGAATTGGGTTGTCAAAACCCATTGGCGGTGGCTGTGGTACAGCTGGGTTGGAGGGTCCACCCATTTGTGGGTCCTCCTGATGTGGCGGATAGTGGCTGCCACTGGATTGACGTGGGGAACTGAAATGGAAATCCCCTGCTCGTGACGATATGCGCGCACCGGTTCTCCTTCGCCTTAGCGGTTGCGGAGGTGCCGGTTGCACTGGCGGCGGTGGAGGCGGTGGCGTGACTGCCACGAATCTGGAATCCATAGAGGGATCCTGTTGTTGTTGCGGCTGCTGCTGCTGAGGAGGCGACGAATGGTGAGGAGGGGTATAGTACCACTCGTGCCTGGTGAACATAGCTTGAAAGCTATCTGGACCAACATAGGGGGATCCATGGAAAGAAGATCCGTCAGATATCTCTATCGGGTGGTTAGGTGTACCACTGGCAGGCTCGACGGGGTCCGTATCCTCGTCCATGTCGTCCGCATGATCTCCAGAGGAATGATCTTCTGGACCCAATGGGTTAAAGCCCACGGGTTCTTGGATGTAGCCTACCGGATTAAACCGGCCCCGAAAAACAGGAGTGGGTCCCGGAAAGAATGATGCGACAAGGATCGCTGTAATGGTATGTATGAGGGTTGAGGGTTGTTGGGCTCGTACTCCGGCTGTGGCCCATAAGGGTTTTGGACTGGAGGCGTAGAGCTATGTGATACCGATTGTCTGGCTGGTTCAAACAGGTTCCTCCTGTTCTGCCGAGGGTCGTCACTCTCGGTAGTAGATGGAGCTCGCGCATTTGAAGGTCCAGCTTCATTATCATTGGGGGCGGTGATTTTCAAATCCTGTCATTATAATATTAGATAACAAAACAAAATATATGCAAAATAAAGGACAACACAAACAAAGTGGAATTTATCCTATGTTATATGTCTAGACTCGAAAGTTAGGATTATGCAATTGTGTAACTGAGATTAAACACAAAAGGCTAGTGTTTAATTCACTCAACTTTGGCTCTGATACCAACCTGTCACACCCCGATTTCCGCGTGTCACCGGTGGGCCCGGTGGGGGAGTAACGTGACGTGGTTGGCAACATAATAGTCAAACAACACAATAATCAATATGCACAGCGGAAGCAAATTTAAAAGATATAATACAACCGAATTTAATATTGTAATATTAAATGTCACAATATTCGGAAGTTTATCCACAGATGGATCGAAAATAAAATAGAATTAATAGTTCAACAGACTTCGGGCATCTTAAGCTTGCGAGACTTCTAGTGATGCTAAGGAGAAATCCCAGCCAATTACGCTTAGTACCTGCATTTAATCTTTTTGGGAAAATACGTCAGTTTACACTGGTAAATACAATCAACTGACTCATTTTGGAAAATGATTGAAAATTTGTTTGGATGCACGTGGCATAAACATTTTATTTAACTTGGGAGAATTATTTAATATTATAATCTTGTGAACGAATTACATGTTCCTTGTACGTTCAGTAGCCCGGATCTTGTCCGGGTTAAAGATCAATAGACACACCACAATATACTTTTGTGCACTGACGGGTGTACGCCTACACCCCGCGCTTAAGTCGTGGCCATTTCGTAAAATGATGCCAAGGATATCCGGGACATGGTCATTAACCCCCCCAAAGGCTTTAAGTAACAAGACTGTTTAAACGAGCCGATCAAATTATTCAATTAACCACCCAACGATGGAAGATTTGATGCCCGATCAAGCGGTATGCTATATACCGTAACCCAAGCCCGTATAGGGAAAATAAGTTAAAAGTATTTACCTGAGCAAGTATTAATCACAATAAGCAAAATGCAAGTAGCTTTTACTGGTTCTCCTAATCTGGAACGAAGGTTTATAATAACCTATTAGAATCCTAACGGGTCTATAGTTAAGCTTAAGCTTAGACCGGTTGGTTTCAAAGATACGGTTCGTACGCACGATTAAGCGAAGACCGGATAGAATGTGATTTAGACCCGACAAGTTCAGAGACTTGTTTAATATGGGTCCTTCATGCACATTCTGGATTTTGAGATAAAACCGATAAGGTTTGACCCGTTTCGGCTAATTTATGTAAACTTGTTACATAAACCGAGCCGAACGCGTAATAAGCGTAACGGGTAATAATGAGAGCCATTTACAGGTTTCCTAAGTTAATATGCTCCAAATATGTTGTGACATCAGTAAGATATCATTTATTATGCCCGAAATGAATTTAAACGCAAACTATGCCCCGCAGGGGTAGTTTGGTCATTTTAAAGCTTGTAAAAGAGTTTAAGTGTTAACCTGAGATACAGGTCTGATGCAATCAGCAAATATACTCAATTTGCTAAGTTATATCAGTAGGTTAAAGTATATATGTGAAATTTATCAATTTTAACCAAACTATGTCCCGTAGGGGTATTTTGGTAATTTCACATAAGCCGAAAAGCTCAAAACTAAAGTCTGAGTTTAACAACCTTTGCTTACTGTTAAAATATTATAATTTGCCTCAAATATCAGTAGGTATCACCCTTGTATGTTTAAAATAGTCTTAGTACATACTATGCGCTAAAAACGCTTAATAAGGCGATTTGAAGCCATTTTCGGGTTCGATACTTAAAGCTGATATTTTTGTTGTTCCAGAAGGCTTAAAATAATTTATTTATCATATGTGATCAGTAGCAAAAGGTTTGGAGTCATTTAGATATGTAAAACTCATTTTATGGCCCGAAAGGGCAAAACCGACAATTACCGGATTAAGCCTACGACTATGAGTTATGCTCAGCCTAAAATTAATTAAAAATCTTCAAAAATCACAAATTAATATATTACATCAGTGGGTAAAGATTTTGGTATCAAAAAGTAGGCTTAACTAGGCTATACGCTAATTACGCCGTTTTATTAACATAAAGCTTTCATTTTACGCTAACGAGCATAACTCTTTATCTACACCTCAAACTGATGTCAAATTTTGCATACAAGTTTATATATCAGTAATTAAAGTTTCTACTCTTTTATATTTCCAAAAATCACGTTTTAAGGTAATAAGGGCATAATGGTCAACATATGAGCAATTAACGGAATCATGCGAATTAATTGGTTAACTAACGAACCATGGTGTACAATCTCAGAGGGTTATACTAGCTTGTTACCTGGTCCAAATGAAGCTCTTAGGTATTTCTAAAACATACCATAACGGGTCATAACTGAAAGTCAAAGTATAAGTCAAACTATGCGACTTTCGGTTCCGAACCGGGTCAAAACAGGAAAGTGTCGGGTTGAACATGTTTAGACATGTTTCTACATTCATTATTAATGATCAAACAGGTTATATGTGTTCTACATTGCTAATCATGCATAAATTGTAATTTAAACATTCTGTTGACTTTTTCTTAACAAGTTTGACCCGACATTTGACCTAGTTAGAGTGGGAATCAGGGGGAACCCTTTTGAGGTTTTATTACCCACATAATTACCAACTTATAACTACTTTTGATTCGACTAATCACTGGACCATTAGTGATTAATCTTAAAGTCAACCGTTAATTACGACGGTTTGACTTTTAAGCTAAAACTAGGCTAAAACTTAATTAAGAAAGGATTAGCAAACTTACTGAAGTCCTATGCACGAAATGTGATGCTTAGAGAAAGATCCTTAGCTCCAGAAATGCTCCAAGAATGCAGATGAAGGTGTGTTTGCAAAGTTGCAACTCATGGCCCTTTTATAGTGGATTTAATCACCACAATGTGTTGACAAATAAGTCTAATACTGACCATAAGTTACCAACATGTGTACCTATATGTTTAGGGATTGTTTAGGGGCCAAGGGATATGAGGAAAACCGTTTAAAATCAGTTTCATGCGTTTAAACAGCAAACAACAAGATTTTTGTCGCTGGCACACCCCTTGCGCACCGTAAGGGTCAAGTCTTGCGGTGCGCAAGGCTTCCTCAACAGCCAAAACTTTTTGTTCTTTCAGGCATTCGAAAGGGCAACCATCTTTTCCGAATTTGGGACTTATTTTATCAGTTTGGGACCTCCCAAAATGGCCTTGAACAGTTACATACCCTACCATTTTGAATTGTTTGCTTGGATTCATTTTGAAAGTGCCGAACAATAAGGTTTACAGTGTATTTTCTTCGTAGGAGTCCACCATTTCAATTATGAATCAGTTTGTTGCTATGATTCCCCGAATTTGAATATATACCAGATGTTTATTAGTCTTGGGATTCATAATAAGGTCGTTCAGAGGTGTAAAATTAACATGACAACACTTTTAATTCCCGTCGTACATCTTTAATTATATCCGGGTTTATAGCACTTTTGTCTTACATGACACGTGTCGCTATATCATTGAACACGAATTTTCGAGGTGTTACATGTTCCGTTTTATGACACATGATACGGCACGCTTACCTTAATCACATCTTACAGTCGTGAGGTGGTCAAACCTTTCTAAAAGTAGAAAAAAAAAAAAAAAACAATTAACAGGACATTGTTAAAAGGGATAATCTATTGGAACACTTGATCGAGAGAAACTTCTTCGAGCTGATGAAACCGAAGCTGTTATTTATGTTGTTCAGTACTTCAGAGACAATTCAAGTGAGTCCTATGAAGCAAGTGTCTGTCTATTCAATTGAGATGAATCGTTATATGCTTCATTCCAAGGTCGACGATGCAGCTGATGCAACCGAAGTTGTTATTTCTGTTGTTCAGTACTTCCGAGACGATTCAAGTGAGTCCTATGAAGCAAGTGTATGTCTATTAAATTGAGATGAATCATTGCATTACATCCCCGTTGAAAACAAGTGGTTGTAATGATGGAACCCTTGATCTGAAACACATTTTTTAGAAATTTATAATTTAATACGCATCGTTTTCCACGGTAAATGATGCAGCTGATGAAACCGAAGCTGTTATTTCTGTTGTTCAGTACTTCCGAGATGATTCAAGTGAGTCCTATGAAGCAAGTGTATGTCTATTCAATTGAGAGGAATCATTGCATTACATCCCTGTTGAAAACAAGTGGTTGTAATGATGGAACCCGTGATTTGAAACACATTTTTTAGAAATTTATAATTTAATACGCATCGTATAGGCCTATACGATGCGTATTAGACGATGAATTTACTGAAATACCTCTGTTTTTCTGATAAATTTAAGGGTATTTTTGAGAAAGTTCAAAGTTTAATACGAATCGTATAGGCCTATACGATTCGTATTAAGCTGATATACGATACGACATAGGCCTATACGATCGTATATGTTATGATTCCAAATTTAGTTTTATCGTGTATCCTTCGGTTCGACATGTATATCGTTTTTTACCAAACTTTCGCATATTTTGTCGTTTTATGACGTATACCTTCAACATAAGTCGTTTCGGTGCCGTTCGGTTGCGTGCGAATATCGTATTCTATGATTACGTACAGTCTTGTTTGAAATCCACTTGTACTCCATAGTGCCGTGATATATGTATACGTGTGTGGAAATACCGTTAGTCGCGTATTTTTACGTATTTTTGTGTATTTTGACGTATTCTAGCATATTGTTGCGTATTTAATAGTATTTTTGACGTATTTGAGTGTATTCTAACGTATTTTAGCTTATTTTAACCTATTTTAGTGTATTTTTACGTATTACGGCGTATTTTTAACGTATTTTCATGTATTTTTTTCGTATTATGACTTATATTAACATATTGCAGCATATTTTCATGTATTTTATCGTTTTTTATCGTATTTTAGCGTATTTTACCGTATTTTAACGTATTTTAGCATATTTTAGCGTATTTTAACGTATTTTAGCGTATTTTAACGTTTTTATCGTAATTTAGCCTATTTTAACGTATTTTAACATATTTTAACGTTTTTTTTTTCATAATTTAGCGTATTTTAGAGTATTTTAGCTTATGTTGATGGATAACGCAAACAAGTTCTCCACAGTTTGTTATTCAGATCTTTATTCGGTCATCTTTCCAAACTGCAACACACGATAAGTTTAAACTTTATAGTGTGTGATTTGACCAGGAAATGATTGGATACGATTTATACTTTTAATAAGCTGTAACAGTTGTCAAATTCGTTGTGTGCATTCATAGTTTAGACAACATCAAATAATGAACGGATTGTTGGACTTCTTGTTCCAAATGCACGCCTCAATTCATCTTTTTTACTCTTTTCTTCGATTTCAACAAATCTTTTCAATCAGATATTATTTACTGAAACACAACTAAAACAGTCAGAAAAAAACTAAAACAATCAGATATTATATATATGTGTTTGTCACATCCATCATGTTATAGCAAAGAATGCATACATAAATAGTTCTAGTGGACGAAGCAAAGAGACCGCACGATTATGTTCCGTTTTATGACACATGATACGGCACGATTACCTTAATCACATCTTCCATGGAGTCACAGATCCGACAATAGGGCCCATGGATCTTATGCCCAACCGAGAAGTCAAGTATTGGTGAGGATCAAAGAAAACGTACAAATTCACACAACCGGACGAAAGAAGTCATGTATTGGTGAGAAAAAAGGTGCCTATGGCCATCGTTGACCTATTTAATGGCGTGCTTCCTTTCCTACAATGTGATTGCTTCCGCATCGCATGAGCTAACAATTCACACCCAATTATCTTATCCTACAAATGTCAGTTACACATACTCGGCAACAAGATATACAGAATAAAATCCGACACCAAACTGTCCGATGAGGTTAAGATCGTCTCCTGTCTGCATTTTATCCATAAAAGCTGGAAACAAGAACAAAGAGCAAAACATTTTATTAAAGAATTTGAGTAAAAAAACTATTCTGTAAACTCTGGGATGTTGAGACACGATACCTGAAGTTCCGACTTGGCAAGCGTTCCTAAGTTGTTGATCAGATCCTCCTTTGTCATACCCACACCTCTGTCACGAATCGAAAGTATTTTTTTTCTTTGTCTAATTTAATCTGTATGTCCTTTCAAAACCGAAAGTCGATTAGCTTTAGAAACTCAAGACAGCGCTTAAAACAACAACGACACGGTATATACAAACCTTGATCTCAAGCTTGGTATCATCACCTTCACCGAGTATCTCCTTATTGGTAAGAGAAAGGAATCTAATTTTGTCCAAAGCCTGAAAATTGTAACTTACGAAGAAAGAATAAGAAATTTGGAAAATAATATTTATGCAGGCTTCAAATTAGGCTGTGAAGAACAGAAAGGAATAGTAACTTACATCGGATGCATTGGAGATTAATTCTCGCAAGAAAATGTCCTTGTAGCTGTAAAGGGAGTTGATGATGATGTCCATAAGCCGCGATACTTCAGCCTGGAACTCAAACTTCTCTGCATTGCTGCGAAGACGTTTCTTGGACGTTGACTCGGCTTCTCTGAATCATGACAATGAAACCTCTTAGAATAACTAACATTAACACAATGCATTCTTTATATGAAATAATAATAAAAGCAATGATATGCTCAATATTCAAGAGTACTAACTCCTGGCTAAAAATTTAAATTTGTCTGTGAGTTTCTTTTATAGTCAATGGTTGGGCATAATGCTCTCAAACACTACATGAATGAAATAAGTTATATCTCAGATCATGCATAAAGGTTTAGCAAACCTCTTGACCATATCGGAATCAGTAGATAAACCATGTGGAACAACACCAAGCTTCTCTTCAACCTTGAGTGGATCCACCAGATTATAGAGGTGTACTCCACCGTGATGGTTCTGTTCTCATGTCTGTTTCCCTCGATCAACTCAGGGTTTACTAAATTTTAAACTCTCGGTTCTCTAAACATTTTATTACCATTTAGTATCTGTTATAAACTTTGGCGTTCTCTTTTTCCAAACACCTGAACTCTTCTATAGATCACTAGCGGCAAAACTTGTGCTTGGTATGCCATTTAAGGTTCGCGTTAAGAAACGGTACGAGTCGAAATGGTATGCGTCAAAACGGTACTGGTCGAAATGGTTCGTGTCGAAACGGCACGCGTCGATGATATCATTTAAGCTAATAATGCAAGTTTATGTTACTAACAACAGGATTAATACTTAATCAACTTTTGTGTTTTCAGCATGCCTTTTGGTATGTAATTTCTTAACGGTTAACATTTGTTGGTCCCTTTATTTGTATAATGTATATGTCAGCCAGTAGTCCAATACACGTGTGCATATAAGTTTTAGCTTTCAAATTCAAATTCTCAAGCACATACCATAGAGATATTTTGTCTGAATTCATTGTGATGTCAGCCAATAGTGTGCATATAAGTTTTAGCTTTCAGTTTTAAATTCTCAAGCACATACCATAGAAATATATTTGTCTGAATTCACTGTGTATATAGACTAGTTATACATTTCAAGCATTTATGCATATCAATTTACCCAAAAAAAAAGCATTTATGCATATCAATGTGTTTGAATTTTTTTAATGACAATTTTTTTTAATCTCCATCGTCTGTGAGACTTGAACCTAAGACCTTCTCCTTCCAAACCCAGTTATGTGTCGAAACGGTACGGGTCAAAATGGTACGAAACTCGTCCCAACCCGAAACTCGTCTCGTGCGGAAACTCGTGTCGGCCAAAAACCCGTTGCGATCCGAAACCCGTCCTGTGCAGAAACCCGTGTTGGCCCGAAACCCGACCCGAACCGACCCCGTTCCGATCCAAAACCTGTGTCGTGCCGAAACCCGTCTCGGCTCGAAACTCAATTTGAACTGAACCCGTTTTGATCCAAACCCGTTTCGTGCGGTAACCCGTCTCGTGCGGATACTTGTGCCGGCTCGAAACCCATTCCGATCCGAAACCTGCCTCGTTTCTTTAAGACACTAACCCACATTGACCCAATTCTTTAATGTTGTCGACCCGCTTTGACCCGAAAATAAAGTGACC